>VXAA01006957.1:93700-114561 GCA_013399115.1 Anseranas semipalmata
AGCGGGGATGCAGGCAGAGCCCGGCCGGCCCGCAGACGCTCCAAGTTCCTTTTTTAGTAAAATCGCTTTGTCTCCCAAGTGCCGCGGGAGAAGCCTGCTGGCCCCCGCCGCCCCCCCGTCCGGCGCCCGGCGCAGCGGAGGCACCAACCCGGGAATGGCCCCGGCCCCCAGGGACGGAGCAACCCCTGCCCGAGCCCCAGCCCCACCAGGTCCCTCCCCGGGGGGGGCTGGTGGCAGCACTGCTCCTCGCTTCATTTTAAGCGCGGCATCCAAGAAGCGGACAGAAACCATTAAGTTTTTTTTTTTTTTTTTGGGCCTGGGATAACAAATAACTTGCACGCGGCTGTAAAAGACTAGACGCAGGGCAGCATTTCATAGGCTGCAGGATGGAAAGCTCTGCACCTTGTCATTAGTTTTTTCTGTACCCGGTTTTGCCACTTCTGCTCTGGTCCTGAGCAGCCAGCACTGCTCCTCCTGGGGCACGGCCAGGGAGAGACACAAAGCGGTGACGGGAGCAAATACCGTTGTCTGCTGCTGGGCCTGGTTATGCTCCATTCCCAGGTCTGGTGTCTTCCAATCTCAGAAGAGTCTTTGGCCCTAAAGTCTTTGGGATTCTACCCTACAAACAGAAATGTTACCTCTCCAGGTGGGCTGACAGCTTTGGGTGGGGCAGGCTGGCCTGAGCAAGGTAGTGGGCAGAGGGAGAAGGAGGAGTGGACCACAGCAAAACAGGCTTGGAGTCGGCGTGGGACTCGCAGGTGATGCTGGGAGCTAAAGGGCTGCTAACGAGGCTGATAAGAAACTGTGGGAGTGAACGAGGGGAGTAGCAAGTGGGACAGATGGCTGGAGGCAGGATGGGGAGGACCACCTGGACATGAATGGGTATGAGGCAGGGGTGGAATTAGGGTGAAGAAGGCAAGGCTGGATAAGGGATGGGGTGAGGACAGGAGGGGTTGCAGGTAAGAAGGGCAGGCTTGCGTTGGCAAGTTTAAAGAAGTGTTCTGTTGTCTACCAGGATCTCGCTTTCTCCAGTGTCTGTTTGGAGCTTAGGGCTTCAGCTTTGAGCCCTTGCTATAGCAAAGGGTTCCTGTCCCTCCCTAAACCTCCCAGAGACTGCCTGCATCTCAGCCGACATACATGGCAATGCCTGCTCGCATGCTATGTGTGGATAGAGGGATGATGCCAGTGTGCAAGAATGCGTCTGGTCTGGGGAGCTATGTACTACACGGTGAGATGGTCCTTGGTGACATGATCAGGTTCTCCTGTTTTTTGAGAGTGGTTTGGTTTGTTTCTTTATTCTGCTGGCCTCCTGCTGCCCTGAGTGGCTGTGAATCCTGGAAGAAGGATGTTGTCTGTTGGATTCCCCCTCCCTACATGATGGGAGGTCAATCAGGAGCTTCAGGGCAAGGCAAGGTGGCCCCATGATCAAGGTCTCATGCATTTGAGTGCCACCCTGACGATGAGGACTCAAGTTTCCTCAGTTACCTGAAGCCTACTTTTGTGTTTCTGGCAAAGGGTTACTTTTTGCAGGCATGGAGTATTCCCAGTTGCAATAGATATTAATAAAAGTTGGGCTTTACATGTACAGAGTAAAGGCTTCTGAAAAACAAGGTTTGTGGCCAGTTTGGACACCTGAAAATTAGCTTTTTTTATTATTTATTTTAATCTGATTGTTTTTCATTCCTCCCTATTCTCACAACATGTGGTTTAACTGCAGGAATACTTGTGTTGCTTTTTGGATGACCTGTTAATGAGAAGTACAGAAAGCCCATGAGGCTCTGAACTATCTTGTCTTGCCGACTGCTACTTGAGCATAGAAGTATGGCATGGTGCCATGCAGTAAACAGCAAGTAGAAAACTGAACATAAAATCATTAAAACATACCACCCACTCTATGCAGATGAGGGGCAGAAAATTCTTAGTGGGAACTTAGCTGCTGTTGCTGAACTCAAGTTAGGGTAAAGATGGTGTTTGCAAATCCTTGTACTATTGCATATATGAGGTCTGAGTTCAGCCACTTATCTGACACTGGATCATATTTATTCTGACACCAGGTGTTATGTTACACTAGGAATAAAACAGTCACTTGCTGACAGTGTAAGCTGTACTTGCTGTGAGGGAAAGGGACGTTACTGGGCCCTGTATTAGAGGCTGAAGACGGCTGATCAGTTACTGCATCTCCAGACCCTGCTGGGAACCTGAACTGTTAACCTGAATGCTCATTTTTATGTGTTTTCCATTGAAACTGTTTAAAAGCATCTCTGTTTCTGTGAATTCCTGCTTATTTATCATAAAGGGGGAAAAACACCAAACAGGAATTAACAAGAGGATTTTCTTTGTGACTTCAGTGCCTCATTAGGAGGTTTATGATCAGGCTTTGGGAAAGCTTTCCTTGAATTATTTTAAGGTTCTAATGATAAAAACCTCGGGGAGGTCATGCACATGGGGGATTTAATACCCCTTCAGAACCATCTGGCTTTAGATTACATCCAGGGAAAGAACAAAATCTGGCAGTAATATTCATCTCCATTAACCCAGAATACAGGCTGATATGATTATAGCAGAGAAAATGCTCTCACTCTGTCACCAGGAAAAGCTCTTAATAGACACGGGCTAAATTGGTTTATAAAACTGAAGACTTCTTGAAGCATGGATCTGCCCTCTCATTGAGTGCATTAGCTTTGGCTTTTAATATGTTTTATATCTTTTTAACCTTGACAACTAATATGTTAAAGTATAAAATATTGCTAGGGTGAAAGACTGTGTTTGGAGCTCCCAACTTTGTGCACACAGTGTTAGTAGTGTAAGAATAATGCTGGAGCATGGCCCATTCACGCATTGCTTCTACCTCTTTTCAAGAGCATCGGCAAGATCCTGGTCCCAGTGACATCCTGAGCAAAACTCCCACTGACATCAGTGGCAATTAGATGACCTCCCCTCAAACCATTCCTCTGAGACCCCAAACCAGCAAACTGCTTAAGCATGAACATGGCCCGAAGCCCTCTGCTTTAGGATTTACTTAGCTCTAGGAAAGCCTGTATTTAAATTCCTGGCTAAACCAGGAGTTTAGTGGAAAGTATAGGAAATATAAAAGAGTAGAGTAAGAAGGGACCTATGTGGGGCTGGAAGCCCGCTCTTCTCTGCCCCTCAACATGAGGATGTTTGGTGCAAACCCAGCTGAGAGTGGAGCACCCCAGGGAGATGGTCACTTCTCAGCTGGGTTCACTGCCTTTCACCCTAACTGCTGGGCAGGCTCTCCTCAGCCTCCTGCGCTGCTCATTGGTTCTTGCATCATTTTCATCCTGTCACTCCCCATCAGCACAATGACTTCTTCAGAGATGGTCTCTCTCCCCCTCCAAATTTTCCTGTCCTTTTACCTCCTGTTCCCTCTGCTTCCAGCTCCATGGCCGGACAGCTCCTCTCTTATGATTCACTTGCTATATGGAAAGCAAAACCATATGGGAGATGAGGAAAGGCCATTTGTCTCAAAGTCTATTAAGATGTGAACATCTCACATTAAGGCTTCAGTTCAGCAAGTCTTTCTTGCAGATGTTGCTGTCATCTCTTTCCACCAGAACAGGAATGGACTCCTGAGTCAGACTAAATGATCCTCTTAGCTTATCATGAGGTTTGTACTTAGCATGGCCTTGCATACAAAAAGCACTATCAGTCTTTTAAGCACTATCAGTCTTTTCCTTTGTTCTGAGAAGCCACCTCTGCCAGCTTTCCCTTTGGAAACAGCTGTTTGCTGAAGGAAATTCTTATCATCCTGAGACAGGGCTGTAGAGCAGTAAGTACAATGGGCATAGAGCCTAGCAAAGAGAAGTCAGCTCTATGTTCACAAATTCGATGCTTCTACCTGAGTGACTAAGAGGGGATGACATTACTGAATCAGTAACTGCTTTAAGTGTGGGAGAGCAGCAGATGGGTTCCCAGGAATGCCAGCTGTGTGGACGGTTGCAGGGCAGTGAGCTCAGCACATGGCCCAGGACACTGCTCTGGGGTGTCCTGGTGCTTCCCCGGCCAAGGAAGACTTCAAGCATGGCATCCTTCATGCTGATATTGGCTCCCTGCTTCCTTTCCGCAGTCCCCCTCACCACCACCACCAAGAAAAGACTGCTTTTCTAATCTGGGGTGAAAGCCTCCATCTTTCACACTTCTGGAGAATTAAGAGATAGGGAGTCCTCCAAGACGCAGCTCTGGTGGATGTCCTGCAGTGTCTGCTGTTATGTTTCTGCTTCCTTCTCTGGGGCTGTAACATATTTGCTGACGGATTTATGCTGCAGTTGGAAACCAGAGGCCAGGACAGCCTGTTCTCTTGTTTCGTGCTATAAACGTAAATACACTCACATAGCCATTTGTATCTGGTTCTTTCTATCTGCACAAGGATTTTATTATCTTTCTCTAAAGCAGTCCTGAAGGGGAGCAAGAGACCGGCAACAAAAGGAAGTGCTTGAACAGGAACAAGAATGAAAAGGAGCAAAGGGCAGGAAGTTGCTAAGAGACCACGCAAGCGAGAGCAGGGAATTAATGGCAGATATCAAAGCGGCTATTGGAAACCGCATGTTTTCCTACAAGGGCTCATTTATTGAGTAGGAGCAGCTATCGGAAGGCAGCAGAGTTGCTCTGGTCTGAAGTGCATTTGTAGCATGGAGAAAACTTTTTCCCATCTCCAGCTTTGTGCTTTGCAGGATGAGCTGCTCAGTTAATGACAAGCCTTTAAATTAACTCATGTTGTGGAGCAGCAGAGCGAGTAATGTGGAAAAAAATGCAAGCAATTATGGTTTAAATAAACCTCACCCACTGCATTATTAGAAACTACCTGAGATAAGGTTTCAGCAGTATTAGATTTGTCTTCCAAACTAGTTATCCCAGCTCTCCTGTGTGAGAAACTGGGACGCAGAAGGTTTGCAAAGTGTGGGAAACGGCGAGTAATTCCAGGCAGGCAGCACAGAGCTCTCAGCGGCTTTCTCAAAGTCCTTGGTTTGGGGTCCTGGTTTTGTTGTTTCTCTGCCCTCAAAACAAGCCAAATGGGTGGGAAAGAGAGAGGGCAAGAGAGGAACAAAAATTGAATTGAAAGGTGCTTACCCGATAATGTGAAGTTTGCAATGACTAGAAAAAGTCCATACTAACCCCCTTAGTACCTACTGATTCTGGACTCCCCTGAGATTAGGTCTGTCATAGCCCATCGGCCACAGCCACCCTGAGCGAGCCAGGGGGCTTTGCTGGCTTTGCTCACATAGGCAAAACTATTGCGGTCTTTCAGCCGCTGCTCTGGCAGAAGTGCTCCAGCTATGCTATTTCAAATGATCCCAGCTGTTCTCCGCTCCCTCAGAGATATCATCAGAGAGTAGTCGCTTACACTGAGATTACTTTAATGGTATCAAAGGGTGTGGAAGAAGGCTGCTAATTAGTAAACCCTCAAGGTACAAAGATATAAATAGCCCTGGAGCAGCGAGAGCAGATCCAAATCTGTAGTCTAACATTATCTCGGGCTGAAAGCACTACGTGTCGACTGATTCCACCAGAGGAGAGTGATTGAACTTTCCTGTTGAGCTGAACAGCAGGGCTTGTTTTGATTGATAAAGCTCCTTGTCAGATTGTGCAGCATATTATCAATTTATTGAGCCATCTGCCACACATGAGACAGAAGCAGCAGCAGCAAGGACATAGTCTGGGATGAGCAATCATTTTGGAGAGAAATTACTGGCTTGTACTTTTACTTACTAAAATAAATAAATAAAATAGCACCTATCTCAATTTCCATTGCCAACAGCTAAACTGCTTTTGGGGTCCAGCCAATAGGCAAAGGTTGTGATAAGCAGCTGAGATTCATCAACTGAGAATTTGCTAGAAAAAAATAAGCATATCCTACCCAGTACAGTCATGGTGGAGAGGAAATGTCAGTGCTGGGACAGATGGAAATTGCAGCGTGGCCCGTTCTTAGTCTGCAGACTCAAGAGCCACATCCCTCATCTCACAGTCTGGTGCCAGTTCATTCTCCATCTTTCTGCACATCTGCAACTGGCAAACCAGTCAGCTGCTCCTGAATTGCCATCCCATATTTTGACACAACCTAGTGTACTCCTCTACATTTCGCTTTCTGTAAGGATTACTTAAGGTTTGGGTTTTTTTTTTTTCAGTCCTAATGCTGTATTTCTTGAATACAACACAAACCAGCCGCTTGCAGTGGATTGACAGCACTATCACCCTGTGATAAACTTAGGGAATTTGGTTTTAAAATGAAGGCTGTCTTAAGGGAAGGGGCAGGGGGCGCACAAAAACTAAACCAAACTTCCCTTCAAAATACCAGCACAGCCATAAGTGTGGACTTGTACAGCTGTTCCCGAGAGCGGTATCGGAGCACCGCACGTAAGGAGCGCTTCTGCAGGACCACACAAGTTTGCTGCTATTCCTAAATCCTAGCCTCACAACTGGGAAAGTCCTGCCAAGTCGTTTGAGACAGTGGCACCTGGGAAGTATTATGCGAGTCTGTATTGCATCATGAGAACCCTATTTGCACTTAATTACATATCTCCCTCCCTCCCTCCCCCCCAATAGAACAAGCGGGACAGATGCTGCATCTACAAAGTGAGAATGAAACAGTTTTTAAGTGGAATCTGACAGCCAGAAGCCTAAGAGCAGACTTCAAACAAGATCCCAGCAATGAAGATCCTCACAGTATTGAACAGCTCCGACTGGTGACTTTTGGTGCCATCTATAGCAGTGATCCCATGTATCCTAATGCAGGTCTGTCTTGCACTCCTGCCTCCTTGTGCCAAATGATATAGAAATGTCAGTGGAGAGGTCTTGACCACCCTCCTCTCCCTTGGTCCCTCTCTGTGAACCCATCTCCCACCCAAAAGCCCAAATGTTATCTTCACAAACCTCCTGCCAGGTGTTTTGTACAGTGCTGGTCATAACAGCCCTACTCAAAGCTCGTTAAGATGCCTTGCAAGGATTAACCTGCGGATTGCACTGCTGCCTTTGTATTTGGGGCAGCAGGTTAATAGGTATCAGTTGGGCTAACAGATGCAGACTGCTCTGGCAGGGATGAGCAATGGAGAGCAGGAAAGCCTCGTGCCAGCTTTGCTGACCCATGGTGTGTAACAGCAGCATCACCACATTGTGTTTAACAGGAGCAGATCCCCTGTAAACAGACGCAGCTGGTAGGTGGGCACAGATCCATCACTGGCTAACACCCGCCTGAGGCCCAGTGTTTATTCCCTGGAATGGCTGGAAGACAAGATATTGCTGTTCTGTAGGGCATCCCAGGGTGTATTGACGACAAATGTGCAAAGTGCTCTTTTTAAAGGAACTTGTTGGAAGAGCACGTCTTCGCGAGCATTGCTGACTTGGGCTCATTACTCAAGCTCTTGCAGTTGCGTGGACTTGGAGGCTTTACCCTTTTATTCTCCCCTCATTTACAATTCAAATCCCCCATTCTCTGTCATGTAATCCAAGACAGGAAATATATTTTCTGTTTATATCAGGCCATGGTAATGTAGTCACTGATCTGGCACAAGCCTGGGCTGCTATAAAGCGGTGATCCTCTTCCCACTGCCCTTTCCCCACCAGCTCCCTTGCAATGTCTCTGTGATTCATGGTCTGGGCTTTCATTCAGTAGTTTCTTTAAGGAGGGCCCCAAAGGTATGATGGAAAAGTACATTTATCAGATGTGATATAGTTGAATGAATAAAGTGAATGTTCCCCTACATGAAAAAAAATGCAAATTCAGCAAGGAAAGTTTTAATTTACCTAGTTACAAAATTTTTTCAGATAGTAATTATTGTCTTGGCTGAGAAGTGGGGTTCCTCCGAATTTTGTATCAACTATTCATCTGCATGGAAACCACTTGACACAGTATTTAAGGTAATGCAGATCACAAGCTGCTTCTGTGCAGCTCCTCTTACAATGGCTTTCAGTACAAAGTGGAAGATCTTTCATGGTTTCACTTTAAAACTTGTCTGATTAAATCTGTCATTTATTTAGGCATAGTCTGCATTTTAAAATATAAGAAGGAAATATATGCAAGTAAAAGCATGCTTTGACACTCTTTCAAATTTGCAGCATCTTTTCAGATGGTGGGTATATCACTCTATAGATGAATCATTGACACTTTTTCATATGCTTTCATTTTAATATGCGTTAAATGAGCAAATACTGGGACACAGACAAAAAAAATAGTTCAGCTTTTTGATGTGTGGTTTAAGCATGTTCTTCTACCTACATACCAAGGCTATCTGGTGTCTTCCCTATTTGGCACATTCAGAAAACATGCATGTCTAGCTTTGCAGCTGAAATGTGAGTCATTATTGCAATTAAATGGTTTATATGCTGAGAAACACTGTCTTTATATAAGAGAAAACACTGTTTACAATGTAATGCATGTTGGATACTATTAGGTGCAAAAATAATTCTTTTATGAGGATTGTAATTGATTTCTTTTCTGTAAACTTCTAATAAGCTATCCTACACTCTCGGTTTTTAATGTGTTTCTGATTTTAATGAAGTGTCTGCTTTAATGATGTGTCTGTTTTAATGATGTGTGAATCCCAGCCAGAAAAAGCTACTTTACATGGTGACGAGAAGAGGGTGTTTTTCCTCCCAAATCTCTGGGAGCTGTGCCCTGTGGTCAAGTTCCCCTGTGAGGCAACAGCTCAGGTTTCCTTCTGTATTGGAGCAAGTACCATGAAAATGAGCTCACGGGTATTGCTGCTTTTCAGCTCTCTCTAGGCTATAGTAGAAAGTTTACATGATTAAATTCCTTTCAGAATTGGGAAACCAATATTCATTCACATTCGAGGCTTTTCAATCTGATTGTGTGTCATCTGGCTATTTCATTATTCAATAAGCTCTGTTGGCCAAGGAATGTAAAGTGGAATTGCTGGAAAATAGCTGTGGTATGAGATGGTACCTATAATCATTGTTGCTTTTGCTCAGACTTTCTCACAAGTTTTTGGAGGTGAATTAATTCTGTTTTTCACATTAACAACGGGACAATATTTAGCAGTGCAAAATCTCTTGCCCAGTTTTATGGATATTTTTCCTCATGAGGGGTAGGACCTGCTGTACCTCAAAGTGAATTTAATCCAGCTGCTACATGGGCAGGCACTTGTTAGAAAGGAGGTGGTTTCAGTGTCTTGAACAAAAAAAAAAAAAAAAAAAAAAAAAAAAAAAAGAAAAAAAAAAGAAACTTCTTGGAAAGTTGGGATCCTGGAAGCTGTTTGGATCCTGCTGGAACTGGAAGCGCCTGTCTCCGCAGCACTGTGTTGGACGTCACTTCTAGTTACACATGTGCCTAAGTATTTTGTGGAGCTGGGCCCTCAGAGCCCACAGAAACACCCACGCACTTCCAGAGACTATCCAGGGACACACTTCCAGCTCTTCCCCTGGAGAAACCCACTGTGTCCTCACCCACTGAGCAGTGGAAAGCGGTTTGTCCTGTGTGGAGCTCCTCGCCCGGCAGGGATGGATGGATGGATGGAGAGACAGACCACCGCACACCCCTCAAGCAGCAACCGAAAGCAGCGTATTTTCCTCTGGCTGCAGGACAGATTTCCCAAGGCAGCTGGAGGATGCCTGGGCTCTTGTTTTATTAGTGTTATTTCCAGCCAAGGTCTGCAGCCAGCTCATCCCAAATCAGCTGCATATTGTCTGGAGCAATGCAAGGAGCTTTTTTTAGAGGCTGTGCTCATTTTATAAGGCCTCCTCTCATCTATGAAAAAATATATTAGATGTGTGTGTTGCTCCAGGAGCAGACAAGAAAATTAACCGTGACCCTTACTCATGCTGCAGGTATGAGGGAGGATGAAAACTGCTCCTCTCCTTTTGGGCCAGCAGTTGACTCCTGCCTGGATCCTCTGACTGAAAAACAAAACAGGTTAGGTCGGGGTTTTCCTCGCTCGTGCTCTTTCCAGGTCACCGAGCACAAGCTGGCCCACAGCCCTGCTCTAGCGCTGCAGCACCGAGGCAGGAGGTGGAGGTTCTGCTGCCTTGTGCAGCTCAGCAAGCCAGGACACTCTGCCCGGCCAGCAAAAACAGAAGAGTCCCATGGCATAGGGCTGCTTGATGGAAACTCCAGGTCGCTGCCAGCTGGGATAAGCATGGCTTTGCTGAAGCAGAAGTTAGGGTGAAGCTGCTCTGAGCCCCAAGGCAGCGGTGCCACCCCATGTCTCTTCTCCAAGAGCCAGCAGAGCCTGGGCTGGCCAAAAAGGCACTCAGCCTCGAGCATCTCCAACGGGGACTCTGCATGCCCACTCAGCTTCTGCCTGCCTGTTGCCCAGTGTAATCCATATAATCCATAAGTTGACAAATCCAGCCTATGTTGACTTGAACAGGGTTTTGTCTTAGGTTTGAGCATGTCAGTTTTTTGATAAAACCTGAGTGAAGTTTCCTTTTTTAATTTATGATAAAAAGAAGGCAATTCACCACAAAAACATGCACATTGAAAGATGTAAAAGACATTCAAGAAATACACAGATCATTGTTTCAGGCAGGCTGAGCAGTGGGACTGAGTTAAACCATTGTTAGTATGTGTTTCGTTTTCTGAGTGATTTTAAATTTTATGGTTATGCTAGACAATTTTGAGTAAACATATCTTTCTTAGGTAGCTTCCTATCTATTCCTTTGTTTTCTCAGTCCATATTGCCCTGCTCTGCCAGACTTCAGGGCAGTTGTGTGACCACAGCTAGACCTTTCTAGCTGGATAATCAATGCTTTCTCATAACGCTGCAAAAAAATTAGATTCAGGGACAATTTGTCCAACAAGAATCTATAGCACAGAGGGGATTCTGGAGTCATCTTCAAAGTGTATGATGATGTTTCTAAAATGACCTATGAATCTGTCTGTCTAGTTTGTTAAGAGTCCAGAGGGATTTCCAATATGATAGACTCGGGTTATTAAATTACCACTGGAAATGCAGTTGACCTCCAGTGGCAAATATTTCTGCAAAAAACATCAGCTAACTTTTCATTTGGTAAACTTTTTTCTATTGTCTCTCTTCTCAAATCAAAATAACCAATAGAAATGTATTGGGTGAGGCAAGAAAACAGAATAAGTCTATTTTGTTGTGTTTTCTGATAACCAAAGCAGTCTAATTGCTAACAGACATTGGCTACATCTACTTCTAGCAGATACTCTGTGTCAAAGATGCCTTTGAACTTGCACTTGAAATGGGATGAAATCACACTCTCCTTTATGCTGAGTTTGATTAGAGCCAGTGAGAAGCATCCCCCTGCAACAGAGTTTCTTTGCGCGAGGCTGACTGATGGAAATGTGCCAGGTTCAATAACGTGGTGGTGGGAAGCGCTTCCTTGGGACTGACTTTCAGCTCAGAAAGACCTGTGATGCCTCCCTGAAATGCAGGAGGCCTTGTAGTGCTTGGTTTGGAGACATGCACAGGGGTTTCCATCTCCCCGGTGTTGTCCCGACTACCAGATTATACTGGCAGGCGCTTTAATCCTGTGAATGCTTCACTGTTCATACAAATTAAGCAGTTCCAGCAGGAGGGAGAAAAAAAAAAAAAAGCCCATAATGAGCAGAAACAGGACCTGAACCTGAGTCTCCTGCACTGAGATGAGTACTCACATATTTTTTTAAACAAAAAAGGCAGTTTTGATTTTGACCCTCAATAAACCCAGCTGATGGAATTCAGATGATGGATTTGTCAGTGCTTTCAGGCTCTTTAGGAAGGTTTTTAGTTCAGCCCTTTAGTAATGGCCTCAAGTTTTAAGGCATTTCCCTTTGCAGTCTCCAAATGATCTCTTAAATTTCCAGACTCGGGGGCACTAGAACAAAACCTTTACAGACTCCATTGCCCTAGCACACGTGACATTTGTTTGACATTAATACCCTGCCACCAGATCCCGATTGGACTTGCTGGCCATCTCCAGCAGTGCTTAACCTTGGCTCAGCCCCTCGTGCTAGAGAAACCCTCTCTGGTTATTGATCCCATAACCATCTCTGCATCCCCTGGATACCCTTCAAGGCAAAATCCCATATCTGGCATCCTTCCTCGACAGAGGGGCCCCAAGGTCCAGTGCCTTAAACCCAAAGCTTCATGCTAGAGCAGTTACATGTCTCCAGTTGTTTTCTGAGAGCTCATTAACCCAAAAAAGAAAAAAATGTGATAAAAGACCAAGGGATGCCGGATTAGCAGAGATATGTTTTAAGTACAGGAAATGTTATTTTTAAATAACTTGAGAGGGTTAAATCAACAAAATCCTAAACTCCTCCCTGTGGACCCCGTTCCCATCTTCTTGCAAGCAAGAGGTCTGGACAGCGTCCCCGGGCCAGAGCACACATCCCGTCTGCTGAGCTGTGGCTCCTCGGACGTGCCCGTGGAGTGGCCCTTAACGGGGTGGCCCCTCTTCACACTTTGTTTCTGGAGTTATGGCTCAGTCCAAGTGAGCCAGCAGCAGTCATTGCACTAGATATCAAGCTCTGGAAAAATCTCTTTGATATTTCACTTTAGCACAGTGCAAAAATAAAGCAAAATAGCAATTACAACATAAAATAAAGCTTCAGGGAAAAAAATCAAGGTCTACAAGACAAAACTAAGATTATTGTTTTCTATATTGTATTTCCTAGTAGTGGGAAATACTAACTGAGATAATTCTAAAAAAAAAAAATAATAATAATAAAAAGTAACACAGGTCAGCTCCCTGAATCCTGATGTTACCGATGTGTGGGAAGCAGAATTGCATCTGTGTCATGCCCCCAAAGCCCATTTCTTTAGAGCAAGAAAGTCAACAGTTTTGTGGTCAGAAATTAAAGCTTAAACAAGGGTCTGTTCTGCAGACCCAAGCAGAATACGTTGACACGTACAGGGCACTGTGTTTTACAGCCGTGTAACTGCTTTCTGTTCACCGCAGGAAAACATGCAATTTGCTCATTGTTTTGTGATGTGCTCCAAGGCATTAAGAGGAATGATCATTGATAAAATGGTAATAACTGGGGGAGTGCAGCTCTGCGTTCTTGCTTCAGCTTGCCAAGACTGGGGGAGCTGACTAAGCACTGTCCAGGCTGGGAGTGGACAGAGAGCAGATCTGGTTATCTTCTTATATATCGAGTGGAAATACCCCAAGGGGAACTGCAATCTGAAACTAGCTCAAGTGGTTTGGCACATAATGTGATATAACCTTCACATCAATAGCATCGCCCATGAGATGCAAAACAAAGGCCATGCTATTGTATAAAATCTTTCTTCCCTCTGGGCAGAAATAGATCTTGCTTCCTCATTGCTTGCCAGCTACCCAAGTTGTTTAGTAATTGTTTAACTTCATGCTGATGAATGAATGGTAAAACTGAAACAGAGCTGCAGAACACAGTTAAAACAGCAAGATAAAAAGGATGGATAATGCATGGATAGCAGTGTCCAGAAGTGAAATGTGAAAATGCTGATAAATGAGAACTAAGTTTCTAAATGGCAAGAAAGGAACACATGGAATGGATAAAAATTGAAGTGAAACATAGGGGGGTAGCGCTATGTGGCCTTGTTTGCCACATGTTGCTGATTTTCTGGACATTTGAGGAAGAATTTTGGGGTTTGCCATTCTGCATCACTGATGGAAGTATTACCCTTTCTGCTCCAGAGCCAGCCTAGAGGTCTGACTTTTTGGGGCACACTTCCAGCCTCACCTTTCAGGTGTTTCTTTATTATTCTCTTACTTTTAGTTTTTTTTTTTTATTATTATTATTTTTAACTTTTTAAGTTTTGCTTGGAATTACTGGAAGTTCTTGCTAGTGTTGATCTGGATGAATTTGTTTCTTAGTAGGGAGTGCTAAAGGGAGTTAGCACCTTTGCAGCAAGGAGAGCTGTTTGCAGGGGAACTGACAGGTACTTACCACCTTGGGACCAACAAGGCTTAGGTGTTTGATGGGTTCTCTATAAGGTATGGGGGAAAGAAACTTTTCCCTGTTAAAAGTAATGTGTTTAAAACAAAGGATTAATGCTCTGCTCTATGTATTTCTGAGCCTGGTAGCCCTGGAGGGTGGGGACCCATTGGATCATAGTCTTGATGAGTGATGTGATGCATTAGCTCTTTTTGGCCTGCAGAGAAGAAGATTGAATTGTTTTATGATCTCATATGTCCGGATGAAGCCATGGTTGTCCACGTGGCACAGCAGCTTCTGCATGCAGTGCCATGGATGTCAATGGGACTGCCTGCTGTATGTGGGACTATTCAAAATGACGTGTAGCAAACAGTGACCCAAAGACCTGAGGATATATCTGCATTGTATTGTGTTTCATTGAGTCACGCATTATGAGAGTTTAAAGACTAGATGGGACCATTAGATTACCCAGACTAGCCCCCTCATGTCTCAGGATGCTTAACTTCACCCATCTATCCCTGTGCTAAGCAAGAAAGCTGTATTTGGCTTGCACATGTCTTCCAGGAAGGCATCCAGTCTGGATTTAAAGATACCAAGAGACAGATGATCCATCACTTTGTTGGGTAGTTCATTTCAGAGGTTAATCCTTCTCACTTTGAAAATGCGATACCTTATTTCTCATCTGAATTTGTCTGGCTTTGGTCCCTACCCAGTCATTCTTGCTGTCTTCCCTCATTATTAAATAGCCTTTCAGTGTCTGATATTTCTCCCCAAGGTTTCTTCTGCCCTATAGTCAAAGTATTTCTAAATCTTATTCCAAAGAGCAAGCTCTCTAAGCATGGAGTGAGCAAGCATTTCCCTAGTGCTCAGCTCACTTTGCCCTGCTCTCCAGTAAAAAACACCTCCTGCTTTTCTACGTAATTCAGCAGTCAAACACCAACATTGTCCGTGGCATTGCAGCACTGCTCCCACACACCCGGGGAAGGCTGTGTCCCCCTTCATTGGACCACATGAGCCCCTTTTTGCTGCAGCATTGTGGCAAGTCTCTCCTTTGGGTGCTGTGTGACCTCCAGTCCCTGCTCCCAGCTGTCTGTTGGAGATGGCTGTGGTGAAACTCATCTGATTTCACGAAAGCAAGCAGACTAGGTGACTGACTGCTCTCTCCATGTCTATCACGCTGTGAATTCTTGTTTTGCACCCAGATGTTAGCAGTGACTTTTTTTACCTCTAATCACAATTTTCTAATCATTTTCCTAATCATTTTTTTAGCCAGGGACTGCAGTAAAACAATATGCTCTGTGTGCTCAGAAGATATTTTTTTAGTAACGGGGAAGAACTTGAAAACTTCGGGCCAAGGGAGTTCTTTGTAGTTTTTTCTTTCGGTTTTGCCTTTATTTTGACAGTTACATCTCTATCTGTTCCATAGGCCATTGCGCAGAGCAGCTCCACCCCGATCTGGGGTCAGACAGGAGGTTATGAAAATTTACTCACCGATTCACTCTATGCACTGTAGATTTTGTGAAATGGATTCATTTAGAAGTTTAATTACTGGAGATTAAATATATGACAGTAGGGCTAGACTAGAACATAATACTGATGCTCAGCCAACCTTGAACTTGCATATTTGACTTGCTCAGCAAAATCCCATCAGATTTGTAGAACCACCAGATTTACCTATGTTCATTTTCAGGTCGGTGTTTTGTGGGAGTTGTTTTTTTCTTCTATGATTTACGTGATGTTAGAGGATTATGTTAAAAGTACTTAAGTCTTCATCTCCTTTTCTCTGCCTTGAAAACACACCCAACTGTGGATTAAAGAAAGTTAATACTATATACACAGTGGCCCTTTATACAACTTTTGCAAGATGCTTTTCCAGTTTTATTTTGTCAACAAAAGCATCACATAGATGGGTTGAATCTCACTTTTAGCTTTACAGAGTCTTAAAAACTTATGACAGTTGAGGGAGAAAGAGAAATATATAATTAAAAAGAAAAAAAAAAAAAAAAAAAGACTGAGCCAGAAAAAATCCCGGAAGACAGAAGTTAAAGCTGTAAATGAAAAAAAAAAAAAAAAATTTCAAACTATTTTAATTAAATTTTGCAATCAACTCAAGAAATGACCCATAATTATTATGAAGAAGGACTCTGTGACAACCCAGACACTTTTAATTTTCCCTAGATAGTGATGGTGCATGGGACTCATTCATTCACAAAACCCATTCGACTTCTTGTTTGCTCTGAGAGCTCTTCATGACCCGATCAGTGGCCAGTTCCCCCTGGGAATGCTTTGCAGGGATGTACATTTGGCGCATGAGAGGATTTGCAAGGCAACACTGCACCTGTGCCTGCTGCAAGCTCTAGGAAAAGCAGGACTAATGCTGCTCGCCTGTGGTGCAGAGGGGACCATGCAGCTCCTCGCCCCTGTGCACTTCTTGTGTTTGATGGAGCTGGAAGATCTCCAGAAGCACATTTAGAGACACCTCCCCCTCAGGATCATAGAGGATGCAGTGACACATAGGTGTCACCTTGCTCATCCACTAGAAAAGACCAGTTTTATCTAGATTACTCCCCAGAGATACCAATCCAAGCTGAACCCAATTACTGGGATGTTGCACCTGTCCCGGTGATGCACTCCAGTGCTTAATGAGCGTTACTGCCGGCGAGCAGCCTGCAGCTCACCCACCTGTGGTGGAGCATTAGGAGTTTCAGCTGGCCACATGAAACTCTTTAAAAGCATCTGTGCCTTGGCCTCTGCTGTTTGCTGGTAGAGGAAGCTCCCTGGAGGCAGTGTTGCTCTGACCCTTGCTGACCATGGGTGGCTCCTTCTCTAGAGATTTCAGCATCCACTTGGATGCAATCCTGTGCAAAGTGCTCTAGGTGACCAAGCTTGGCAGGATGGTTGGGCTAGATGATCTCTAGAGGTCCCTTCCAACCTCAACCTTTCTGTGATACCAGGTAGGAGATTTGCAGAGGGTATTTAACTGCTCCTCTACTTCCTAATACAATTTTGGGTGGCTGTTTTTGTGCTGTTCTTTTTTTTCTTACTTTACCTGAAAATGAAGGGTTAGTAGTTGGTGCAGACACATGTTGTTATGCCCTCACTGATTTCATTAGCCTATATTGATTTAAATCAGTGAAGGAAAGACTTTGAAAGAAATAAAATAAAGCCAGAATGGATATAGCATGCTATGTAAGGTGATGTGTTCTGACACAGATCAGTGCTGGCATTGGGTTGGATCAGAAGCAGAAAGGACTGGGTCCCTCTTCTTAAAGCTGGTTCTTGTGCCACCACTGGGGTGACAAAGATGTTCCTTATGTGCTGTGTAAGTGTGTTATGTGCCCCCGGAATACTACTGCATCGTTTTCTGGGTCTGTAATCAGAAAATCCTGATTTCTTCCACCATTTTCCAGCAGTTGAACTAAAAACTAATTTTGAGAAATATGGAATCAACTGCTGCATCTCTGAATCCTGGAGCATGTCTTTCCAAGAGACATGTTTCTGGAGATGGCAATAAAGCACAGCTGTAATTTTGTGAGGAAAAACAATAACAGCATCCTTGTACATCAGGGAATGCTCTTTCATGTGGTGAGCTTGGCACCAGCTCCATTACTCAATAGGAGATCACACAGCAGTCATGAAGCACCAAATGAATGAAAACAAACTGATGTTTTGCCACACGTCCATTAACCTGGCGACACTTTTGTTCTCCTGGCCAGTGCTGCTATGGCAGGGACCTGTGCCCGCAGGTCAGAGATGGGTGGCCACTGCCATGCTGTGACCTTTATTTGCCTGTGTGGCTGCTGCTCACATGCAGAGTCCATGCAATGGGGACCTTTCCCTGTAAGTGGCAAATGCAGGATCACACCTGCAGTCTTCATGGCTAAGAAGAGCATGAAGTTGAGGCATATTCAGGACAGCTGAGAATAATTATTTTCTAACTGATGTGGTGGAGACTGATGACCCTTAAGGACTGTTTGATTCATGTGAATAGGTTTCCAGGGAGCTGTACTCAAATGTTGATGTGATGAGCCATGATTCTTTCTTCTGCAGTTCTGTGGCCTTTATGTCACCATGTCTTGAGCCAATTCTTACAATTCACTTCAATATGCCAAGTAAAACTTCCTGAACATAGTTCCTGCATCTGTGCAGTAGTTGGCTTTCAAAGTTAACCGTCCCTGCTGTTTCATACTTTTTAGATGCCAGCAGTGATTAGACATTACCATGGGCTAATTGCTTGTACAATTTCAGTTTTTTACCTTCCAGCTGCCTTGAAATTTACAGCTGCAACAACAGGAACAAGCCCTGTGCTCTCAGAAAATACAAATTAGTCAAAAAGAAAACCATTTCTTTTTGTTTGCAGCTGTTTATCCCAAAATTGGAGAGCTACTTACACCCCCTCACTCTGAACCATATAAACAGACATTACCCCAGTCTGAGGCAGCACATATTTAATGCCAGCCCAGAGCTCAGCAAAGGCACCTTCTCAGCTCAGAGAGAATTACTCACATTTATGATTACTACTCTGGATCTCCAGAGGTTTCTTTTAATGCAAGGGATGCTGAACACTTTGTTTAAAGGATTAGTGTGATGTGTTCTTTCATGTCTTTGATACTGCTATTCAATCCAGATGTATATGCAAACAGGACTCTACTCCTGCTGTAACTGCTGTATGTATACCTAGGAGTCAACGGGGTTGCGAACACAGCTGGGGGAGCAGCTGAATTTTAAAGCCCATTGTGCTGCAAACACTGCTTCTCAGACTCTGACCAGGGCATGCAGATCATGGTTTGGAAATCTTGTGTACAATTTTTTTCAAGAATAGCATGTGCACAGGGTTTAAAAAAAAAAAAAGAAAGAAAGAAAAACTTGTAGACACACCCAGAAAGTTGCCTCTTTGGGGCAGCATTGCCCAAGGGTTAATGTCTTTCTCCCCAGGATGAATTTCTATATTAACCGAGCTGATTGTCCTTAGGATGGAGGCACCCAGATGACACAGGGTACGTAACATCCCTTCAGCAGAGCAGCTGTAGCTGACGCTGCATGTGTTTCCAGCCTGCCTCGGCTTCAAATAGTGCTCTTGGCCCAGGCATTGCCACCCAAAATAGAGGAATCACCTTGTTGTCTTTTGTAAATTTTGGCATGCTGTTATTAGACTCAGATGCTGGAACATGTGCTAATGCTGGAGAGCCTACATCATGCCTGCGGATGTTTGCTAATCCCAAATTTCAGAGCCTCCCTGTTCTTGCCAGAACATCAAAGCTTAGCAGAGCATTGCAGTGCAGATGAGGAAATTACAAAGGGGCAGTACATGGCAGGTAATGGATTAGGGTCTTTCAGAGGAGTGAATGTTTGGATCAGGAAAAAGATAGGTAATTACGAACTGTATGGGACTTGAGATGGTTCCAGGATTAATTTATATCTAGTTGCTTATTTTCTTGTCAGCGTTTCCTCTGCCCCTTTCCCTATATCCCCTACAGGCAGAAATGTGAGAGCGCAAGCGGCTGCTGCCCATCTTTTCCTCTTCCTCCCATCCTGGCTCTGCTTCCAGGTGCTGCTGGGCTCAGCCCCTGCAGGCTGTCTGCTCTGCTGGTAGCAACTCTTCATCTTGTTGCAAAAAACATATGGCAAATCAGTTCTCATGCCTCGCTTTATGGGGACAAATCCCCAAGCAAAGACCAGCATGTGAGCTCAGACACACACATACTCGCACGGATACTAGTCAATGCCAAAATGAAAATAGGAATAAGTAACCAAATCCAAAGCCACTTTAGGAAACTCTATTTTCAAAAGCATTTATCTGAGTAATTGTAAAAAGATGTTTGAATAGCCTTGCCACTTTCAGTTCCTAATTCTAGGAATAACCTTGGAACAAAATATTAAGCTGCCATTTACAGGACAAAGCAAGTGCAGGCTGGCTAAGCAGGGAAGTGAGTGTTTAGACAGCATAGGCTGGGGATTTATAGCTTGGCCTTTCTCTCTTCATGCACAAACAGAGCCAACAATATGCCATTGAAAAAGCTGCCCTAAGTATTGATGCGCTGGTGGAATCATGGGTCTGTAGCAAGGGTTCTCCTTGCCTGCTGGCTTAGCAGATGTGTGCCTGTTTGGGCCACCTCAGAGGGGCAAAAATACTCGCAAGCAGGTCAGAGCTGCAGTGTGCAAGATTGCATTGACTAATGTAACCAGGGAGGCCTCCGTGCTGTTGGAGTTTACACACAATGTGATGTTTCTTGCTGCATTTTTCACCTAGTGCATCTTCCAAAAGCCAAAGTAGCCCCACTCCTTTCTGCTCTCTACCTCCAGCTGTATAGAGCCACCTCTGCTCCCAGCTCTCCGGAAACCCTAGCTGCTTGCTGACTTTTAAAAGGTAACGAGCAGTGGTGTTCTCATACAAAGACCTTCAGCAGCATTTCTCACCCCTAGTCCTGAGACTTTGCACAAGTACTGTAGATGCTAAGGGGAAGAGCACATCCTATTTCACCATGGGGACTCCCTGGCTGTATAGAGATTTAGGATTTGCTGTGTAGTCCAGGTGCCTTTTGATTTGAGTTGTGGCTGTGTTAGTTGCACAGAAGAGGTAACATATTCCACTGGAGCTGCTGGGAATAAGCTGTGGCCAGGAAATGAGAAAATGTATCTGTCCCTCACCTGTGTTTTCATTGCTGCACTCAGCAGCCAGAGGAAAACAGCTGTGTATGTGCTCTGCTCTCTCTGGAGGCAGGGCAATACCTCGCTACTGTTATTAGCAAGTAAAGTTTTTTCCTTAGGAAAAAAATGGCATGGCTGGTACTGCAGCACTGGTGGCTCTAAAGCTTCTTGCGGTAGGCCATGGCGTTATCTGCACCCTGCAGCACCAGTTAGTCTATTACTTTTCTTCCTCTGTCTCTCTCCCTCTCTCTTTTTGTCATAAGCAAGAAATAAGAAACTGTTCTTTCCCCTACTTACCTCGTTAGGACTTTAATAACTGAAAGCACATTTTTGGCAATTATAGTTGGCAGTCATTGGGATTTCTTTTTTTTTTTTT
>VXAA01006957.1:114621-134604 GCA_013399115.1 Anseranas semipalmata
AAAAAAAAAAAAAAAAGCTTTTTCCCCTCTCTTTTTGGAAGCTTAAAAAAAAAAAGGAAAAGTCTCTGCCACTGTTGTGTAATATTCTCGAGTGGAACAACATACTTTCTATACAGTTATCACAATTAAGGAGTTTACAGTTTTTCCAGCTGTTTTCTGTGATTCAACATAAACAATAAGAGTGATAGCCTGCCTTGGAAATGCTCCATGCAAGCCACACAACTGGATTCCAGCACGATAAGGTTAGGTTACACTGTCTGCTGCTGCTTGTTGTTCTTCTCAAATTTCTGAGTCAGCAAAAGCAACTAGGAGAAAACATGTGGATATCTTACCATCACCCATTTTCATTCCTTCTCTTTGCCAGGAGTAATGCAATAAAATTGGTGTAAGGACATGAGGAGTTACCGAGGAAGTTTTTGTGGTTTCTAGAGAAGAGGCTTTGGGCTTTTCATAGGGGGGAGGGAAAAAAAAAAAAAAAACTTGTGGCATTTCCAGAAGTAAAAACTTGCAGAATAATGGAGCTCTCATGCCTGTGTGTAAAGTGAGCTCTGTAAAGCAGGATCCCATCTATCAGCACAGTGAGCACAACAGGGTCACTAGATGTTTGCATTGGCCCTTGCTGTGAAATGCTCCATGGATGGCTGTAGCTATGAGTACTCTGCCTGTGCTCTGGTTGGAAGTTAAGCAGGTTTGGTCTCAACTGAGGCTGTTTTTTTTACCTGTCCACATAGATAAATCATGCCTTGCAAGAGGCACAAAGCATGTGATCCCTTCCCCTTCATGTGGAAGTGGGATGGACAGCAAGCTGGTAGCAGGCGTGGGGTGAAAGGGGTGGAAGGAGGCTGTGTGCCACTGTGGTTAGTTTGATGCTGCTGCCCTTCCAGCTCCAGAGCAGTGAAGGAGTAAATCTCAGTGGATCTCAGCAATGCGTAGGAGCTGAGCTGGAGCAAGTATGGTGGAATATATCCAGGACAAAATATCATCCTGAAATGGTGCCCAACCATGGATTTTTACTAATGCTAAGGCAGAGCCATGAAGGTTCTGTAGTGCTTCAGCTCCCAAGGCAATCCACAAACCTGAGATGCCCTAACAGGTCTGGACATCACATACCTGCAGATACCACAGCTGGAAAGGTGCATTTCCTGCAAATTTTATTTTATTGTTGAGCTTCAAGTGGAAAATTAAGTGAAAGATGACAGTGCTACTAGCATCTGATTCCACTTCTCAGTTACACTTTATCCTTCCATGATCTGCTCAACTGGTGAGAAATGACAAGGTCTGATGCTGGTTTTGTGCCAGGGGGAATAATCTGAATCTGAACAGAGCCTTCCAAAGAGATTTTTAACGAATTACAAAGTTTTTCCCTCCATTGACATGCAACAAGCCCTCTCCTGCCTCCCCCACGCCTGTCTCTTTCTATGGCTGCAACGTCTGGTCATGCCCTGCTCCATGGAGAAGAAACGAGGCATGTCTGAAGCGTTTGTAGCTGTTGTTGCCAAGGCAGGGGAGGAGGCTCTTTGGGTCTGTGTGCCAAGCTGTTAGCTACCGAAAGCGCACCAAGTCTGGGGCCACAAATGTGCGGACTGACCCAGGTAGGACTGACAGGTCCCTTGCTAATGAGAGGACTGAAGGCAACAAGCAGCATTCTCCGAGTGGTTTTGAGCCATTCTTCTAGGCAGACTAGAGTAGAAGAAAAATAATCTGGTATCGATTGTGGGTTAACATAGAGTTGAGAACAGAGCAATAGCTCCAGGGCATTGATCTGGTTGGGATACTGCATCTCTCAAGTGAGCTGTGAAGAGGAGCAATGATGTTCTTTGCAGTCTTTCCCTCAAAAACTCCAATTCTTGTTGAATCAATGGCTTAAAGATAAATAAACTGATGTGAAGAGGTGGGAGAGAAACAGGCTATCCATGCACAAAGATTTTCTAGATTTTAGACATTTTTCTGTTCTGCATCAACACAAACTCAAGGCCTCCCAAAAGGTTCTGCATAAAAAAGATTGAAAGAGGCCTATTCAGGAATAATGGCGAGCCTGAGGGCAGGGCCAGTTGCGTGGGATCTGGGAGGTGCAGCTTGCTCTGAGTCACAGTGCAGGCTCTTGAATTTGGTTCTCCCACGTTCCTGATGATCTGACCAAGAAATAGAAAATTCCTTGTTAGGCGGTGAGGCTCTCTTGGCTTTTGCTGAGGAATACTGGCCAGGAGCTGAGAAACCTTTCCTGACGAAAGTGTCATCAGCATCAATACGTTCTCACAAAGATTTTTGATGAACTGATATTTTGCAGTGTAGATGTTTCACGGGCAGAGTCCCAGCCTCCTCTAAATAAAATACTCTAACAGGCTTAGCAGCAGTATAAACACCAACTTTGATGAAAGATGTTCAAACAAATATTCTAATAGTCTCTCAAACTTTAATGATGCTTTCACAGTATCATCCTGTAAAGCAATACAGCAGTTTCCTGCTAGGCTGCTCAAGCTTTCCATCACAGCTACTGATTGCAGTGCATGGAGGTTTGTAGTTAATTGAGAAATGCATCAGGACAGAAACCTTCTGATTGCTCTAATACCGTCATTCAACTCAGCCTCGTATGCCTGTACCATGCTCAGTGCATCAGATGAATTTATTTAGCCTGATAGCTCTGCAGGGGAAACTCACCTACAGATAAGTTCCTCTAAAACTCCTGCAGCTCTGTCAGAAATGTATAGCTATAGCTACTCTGTTGCTGAACCTTTTCACATAAGGTTGAAATAAACTCTATTATAAACTAATGATTCCTGCAGTGTTATCAGAACTGTGTTGTTAACATGCTACTTCATTGCTGTTCTGCCCATAATTTCAAGCTTCTTAATGTGTTCATGCTTCCCTAAAAACTTTGGCATCTCTTTTTCAAGATACAATTTTTAATCTTTGTGGTTGGGCTCATCTTGGGTTTAAACATGACCTTCAAGGTTCCATATCCACCCTCACCCACCCCCCAAAAAAAAGCTAAACAGAAAAATCTCATATATTTTTGTTCTTTCTCTTTATTTTTTTAAGAAAATGTTGGTCCTAAATGCGTGTTTGTTGCGAAAGATGAAGTGACCAAGGTTGCACTACTATTATCACCTTTGTATCATGAAAGCTATATTGTTTAAATAAAATTTAGTGGGATGACCAAGAGGGGGGGAAAAAGTGAAATATCATTGCAGATACTTTTCACCAAGAGCAATACCAGACACTGGAAATCTCCCATCTAATTGCTGCACAGGATAATGTTGATAATGGAATGATTAATACGGAGATGAAAGTAAGTGCAGAGCATTAGACCCAGGATGAAGAAAACAGTTTTCAAGCTAAATAGCAGTTAATAATTTTGAGCATGTTCTTTGGTGCAAAGGCACTCAATATAATACCAGTGCAGAGGGATGATGTAAGACAGCCTAAGGATGGAAAACCTTGCTCAGTGGTGCTTTCAATAGACATGGACAGAGGAAATAAGAATTGCCAACATTGGGACTTTTTTTAGGAGCCATTAAAGTTGCCATCATTGGTGTGTCCCACCCTGGGACTGTAAGCAGGGACCTGCCCTACTGGAGACAATGGCAGACCTCTCTGTGGGCGAGAGCAGGGTCATGTCTTGGCAGAGCAAGTTTTGCCCATTAAGCTGTTCCTTTTTCCTTTCTAAATTGTTGTTTGCTAGTATCTCCATCCTGCAGAGGCCCATGGACTTTGGCTCAGCTGGAAAGGGGTGGGTTTTTGTAAGTTGATTGCTTTATTAGGCAGAACCTGGGGTCTCTTTGCTGTTGCTGACATTGTCATAAAACCCTGCAAACTGGTACCAACACTCCTGCTAACCAGAAGCCTGATCTGTCATTCCAGTGAGGAGTACCTGAGTTTTGAGTCCATTTATTAGCTTTGGCAGGCACAGTGATTTCCTTAATCTTCTAAGAAGTCTTTTTTCCCCCCCTTCAAATGACTCTGTATTCTTTACTAGAAAGATGTTGTAAATCACACCAGAAGCTGGGGGGAAGTTAAGATGCTTGTCTAACTTCTCAGCATGTATCTGAAATACCTCTTTTGCTCTGACTGGTATCAAGGATGTTTTCACAAATTAGACTCAATGTAACAGTCATGAAATTAATAGCTTTCTTAATACTGATTTTCTTTTTTACTCCCACTAGCTGGTAAGCGTGTTCCAGGACTCTCTGTACAGTGTGGCAACTCAAAGTTGACTGTAACTGCATGGACACCTGTAGAAACTTGGCCTTGAATGTACTCATGGCCTCTTGGCAGGTCTTCTCCATTTTATCTGGGATTTAACCAGCAGTAATTGACTTTCAGGAAAGGACTAGTAATTTCCCTTTTCAAGCTCAGTGCCAGATTCTGGCAGGATACAAATGCCTGTGCTGGAAGAAGAGCAAAGCTCAAACCTGTCTGTCAACTAGAGCTGAGCTGTGAGGCAGACACACAGGGCAGGATATTTGTGTCTCTAGTTTCCAGTATAGTTATATATATTTTCTTCCATATTATTTGCTTAGAGCATGATAGTCAATGCCACATTTGCTCTGTTTGCTCCAAAAGTGGAACACAAGGGGCTGTAGCTCCAGCAGTAGCACGCACCCCCCAGGATGAAAAGCAGGATCAGCCCTTCGTGCTGGCCAATGCCTGGCTCCATGGGAAAGGTGGAGCTGGCACCACCTTGTGCCCACAAAAGTGAATCAGGCCCCTTGGCTGTAAAATGCTCTCCTGTGCCTGCTCTAGCTGCAGGTGGTGGTGACACACAGCTTGCTGGCTGCTCATTAAACCCAGCACCCCTCTTTGTGCTGTTAAGTGTATTCTTCTGGGCTGAATGAATTACCACTGGACATCTGTAAAACACATTTATGTGGCTCGAAGGTTTCTACAGACAAAGATGGGTTAGCTCTAGCTACCCTCCCAGTTTAGCCCCAGGGTACGTTTCTGCTGTGGATGTCTCCAGTGACGAGCAGCATTCCAGAGCTAACAAAAGGCTAGGGAAGGGTTTGTGGTCTGTGTTATCCATTAGTTGCTAGAAGCCTGTGCCAAACATTCTTATTGTTACAGTTGATTTGTGTGTAGATATCAATGGATATACCTCTGAGAACAAGGGAATTCTGCCTATAGGAACCCATCTACAATGGTTCACAATTTTATGGATTTCCATGCACCGCACTGGGTATTGCACATTATTAATATGTATGCTATCTGATTGCTAAAACCCAGAGGGATACATTTGCTTTTCCTCATTCCTCAGACTTGCAAAAGTGCATTCATATGTTCTATTTCTTGCACAGTTACTGTCTTTATTGGATTCACTGGACCATGCACAGCATTGTGTTAGACATACGTTTTTGGAAGGATCAGAACCTTATTCTGCCCTTTTCAAAAAAAAAAAAAAATCTGTAATTCTGGGACAGAGGCAACCCTTTTGTTCTGTGCCTGAAGAGTGCCTAGTTATGGATTCCTGACCCATGAATTCTGTACCTTTGTGCTGCAGTTATTTAAGGAAGAAGCACTAAATAGCTGTATAGAAAGACAACAGGGCACCCACAGATGCACTCTACCCTCCTGCACAAAGATCTAGATAAAGAGTTCCTTTATCAGGGGCTCTGCTCACTGCACAGGAGTCATGCATCACAACTAGGGTGTGTGGGCTAAAATATATACATGGAACAATTTTTAAAACTTTCTAAAAATTTCATAAGATACTCATGGTACAAGTAATTTTTAGAGATAAAGAAACAAAAGGAGTAAAACTTTTTCTATTGGCAAGGGCCTCTTAAAATTGGGAATCAAAATTACCTTCTAACAACAGCTTATACTTGGCAAACAAATATCTACTGAGCCCATTTGTTGGAATTATTTGTGCCTTGCTCTCAATCTGTATGTGAAGCATACTGCTAACATAGAACTCATCTAATTTAAAGCTGGGAGTGAAGCCATTGTGTTTAGTAGAAGGTATGAGTGGGGGAAATCCAAAGATATTATTTTCCAGGCCATACTTGTTTTTAAATCCAAGACATGCTGCAATCTGGCTATTCCAAAGGGGGACAGGAAAAGGGAAGTTTCTCAAGAAGAATTTTCATGAACCAAGAAGATAAATCACCTCCTTCAGAGCTGAGTTAGCAGTAGTCATAGAAGCCATAGTTCCTGAACAGGGGAGGAACTTGATGTAACCACTGATCTGTATGCTGTCTGCATGCTGCACCCACAGAATGTTTAAAAGCTTAGTTCTTCCAATACCTAGGGTAATTCTGGTGAATGGGAGTACTAATTATATTTGAAGTTACTAACATACTATTAAAAGCAAACTTGCTGTATAAAGTTGCCAGTGAGTGACTTCTGTGATTAGAGGAAGAAGAGCAGCAGATAACAAAGATATCTGTGATATCTACCAGAGCTGACTCACAATATTTGCAGAGCCTAAGGAAGAAATGGGGAGCTGCTCTGCTATGAGCAACCCTCACTTCATCTGTCCCCTTATACTTCAATTGCTTTGACTCATCCCTGTGCTTTACACAGGCAGTTTAGCCACTACGGGGCAAAGCAGAAGCTGTGCTCACTTCTGGCCATCCATCTGGGTCTGAAGTCATCTGATGCTTGTTGAAGCAAAATGCAAACAGCCCTGTGAGAGCAACTTCCAGAGATGCCCTAGACTGCGAGTGTTGTTTGATACTATTGCAGTGATGCCCCAAAGCTCCAAGGAGAGGCTGAGGAGGGCTCTGCGAGGGGACAGCAGTACTGGTGGAAGGTCCCACCTCTCCCAGTCTTCCCACCCACCCCAGCCTACAGCCTTTTGATGGACCCATTATCTTTTACAACTGGGCAAAGGGGCCCCTCTCCTGGAAGAGATCTCCTGGGGAGGTATTTCTTCTGCCATCCAATCCCTTCCTGCTGGCTAAGCTCAGCCAAAAGGCACTGTGGGATTAACCCTTGAAGGCCTGATTCTCTTCAGACATTTGGATGACTCCAGTTGGGAATGGTTTTGCAGTTTCATAAGTAAGCACAAGATTAGGACTTTGATTTTGCTCTTTGGTGCACACCACTGAAAACTGGATCTAAAGCACCAAAATAATCAAGGCAAGAATAGAGACCAGAAATGTGTAACTCATCTAAGGTACTAGACAGTGACAGACTATATAAAATGTTATTGTTCAACAAACACTGTCTCTAATAAACTCCATTTACTAGTGTTAGCAGTTTGGCAACTTGGAAACCCCAAACTCCAGTTAAGTAAAGAAACAAAAAGCAGAGCCATATGATGATACCCATAAACTGCACAGCTGGTTTCTGTTTCAGAAGATATTCTACTTTCCATGTTAAATAAGGCTGCTTAGAGTGCAGAAAAAAATCATATGGCTTTCTGGAAAATGAGAACCAAGTTCCAAAATCAAAAATCCCTAGACGCATACAGCCATTAAAAATAAAAATGTGCTTTTTCTCTAACAAGCTACTGTTATATCAGAGATGAACCCACCTTGGCAAAGTGGGGAGTAAGGGGAGACCTGGGGAGACTTGGACCTTGGAAGATGTTGTAGTGGGAGCTGTGATGCCCAGTGTCCTTGTGATAGGTGTCTAAGGCCGGGTTCAGCATCCCTACCTGTCACAGGTTTCAGTAGCAATGGAAAGAGCTCGCAGTTTTGCATGAAAAAACTTTAGTCCTTTATAACATGTTGACCTTCCCTACCATACTGTTTGACCTAATCCACTCATTTCTTGTTATATCTTAAGATTTCTGACTAAAGATGATTTACAGGGCCTTAAAAATATTGCTATACTTCAAAACTCTTGTCTATTTTGAGTGAAATGAAGATATATGATGTATTGCTATATTTGTTTGAAAATATTTAAAGCATCCCCTAATTAAATCTTCAATTCAGCTGCCGATGGTGGTGAAAGAGACAGCTGTTAATTTTGCCTTTGGTTTGATCAGTCTCCCCGAGTATTTCACTTTCAGTGCTCGTATGCTTTTTGATAATTCTGTTATGTGCAAAGTCCTGGAAAGTTCCCAATTCTCTGTATTGCAATCAGCAGACTAGATGGCTTCTGATAAAATTAAATTGTATCTTTGCCCTACCATGCTTGCCAGTCATCAGTTCTGCTTGTGCATACTGGTTATGTGTACATATGGCTGGGTGAAAGGGGTTATGTCCTCTTAGAATACTTTTTGTTTATAAGTACAGATAGCATTGTGCTCCCATAGCAGTGTCCTCCAAAACAGCCTCAGTTTCCAATGATGCCATGCACAGGCTGCAAGCAAGCAGCCCTCAGCCAGCCCGGTGGGACATGCGCTAGCACAGTTCCCCTCCTGCTGTGCTGGTTTCTGTACAGACATAATTCACGGATGTGGGGACATGCTTAAAGGGGCTGTGTTCTGGTGTTGTGGACTTCTTAGAGAGGCTGGGAGGTCAGATGTAAGTATTTATCTAAATCCACTAACATTTCATTCAGCTCTGGAGGAGGTACCTTGAAAATTCTCAACCAAGTTTATTTTGAATTTTGAAAATTTCTAATGCTTGGGTGTTGTTTTAATCCAAAATTTCAGGTCCGAGGTCATCTTTCCTGACAGTAGCAGAATTCACAAAGGGCACGTGATGTGGTAGTCCCAAGTCATTGCTCTTCTGGTGGGGAATTTGTCTATAGACAGCTGTTCTGGTGGAATCTGCCAGCAGTTTTAAAAATATCCAAAAGATGTTTCACTGAGGGGTTTATACAATAATTTTGAATGCAGAGCATAATTTTCTTCTATCATATGCCTTCTATCATAAGTAGCCTTTGATGAATAACAAAACAATCTAAGCAGCAGCACTTAAATTTGAGGAGGATTTCTGGCAGACTGAATAGCTTTAGGAAGCAAATCTTTCCAGAGGCCAGGAAGTAAGTAATAACACATTTAAACACATGTGGAGAGGGGGAGAGAGAATTCAGAGAAAGTTGTCAATGTTGCCCATCAGAGTTGGAGACCATCAGTGAACCGATGCTCCTTCCACTCAGTTCTGCAACTCAACTCTCCAGAGCCTTTCCGTGACTATGGTATCATTTATCTTGCGCTAATGAACTATGATGGGGTGACAAAACTGCAGGGAATGTGGTGGGAAGACCCCGGTTGCAGGTTTCAGCCTGTGGATGGCCTGGCTGCGTGCTGAGCAGTGGTTGAAGCAAGTCTGTAGGTGGTTTCCTTCGTGAAGGTTTAGGTTAGCAGTCCTGGAGACCTCCATGCTTGGCACTTGTGACTCAATGGCAGCAGTCCCCTGCTAAAGAGAGAAGTGCAGTTGTCAAAACACAAAGCAGAACCTAGTGGGCTAGAAAGTGGAAAGCAAAGAATGGGAAAGAAAGGGGCAATCTGGAGGGAGTCAGTCTCCCAGGACAACCAAACAAGAAGTCTTATGCACGCTTTGTGGTAAGAGGTAAGTCTGCATTCAGAACTGGTAACAGGGTTGAGGGAGACAGAAAAGCCCTGTCTGTTGTCTCGTCTTTATCTCATAGCAAGGAGATAATGACAAGGTGAGCAAACTGCTGTTGTCAGGAGGAGAGCCCCGTTTTCTGGATCTGCTGCCCAGAGGATCGCACGAGCACATCAGTCTTAAAGAGGCGGTGAGTGATGTTTTCAGCTTCAGTGAAGAGGAAATGAGGTCTAGAACCGCAAGTCTGCAGACAAAATCTTGCTAACTACAGATAGGGTTATTTATGGAGTGTGGGGCCCCGTCTTGCAGGAGACAGTGGTGAGATGAGCAACTCTAACCCTGGAAGAATGCCTCCTGAGAGCCAGCAGCCCTGGGAGAGAAGTAGAGAGAGATCCCAAGAACTAAAGATCATCGGTCAAACAGAAGAAGCAAAAGGCAAACAGAAGCCATCTGGAAGCATGAGCATCGTGGATCACAGTATGTCCTGTGGAGACAGCATGGAAAAATGGTTTATTTCTGAGCTATGGTGCAAGGGGCATGGAGAGCACCTTTGCTTTGTCCCAGAGCTTCAATGACTGCAAGAACTAAAAGAAGAAGAAACCAGTGCAAAGGAAGATGCTGTAGTGCGAATTTGTCAGATCCAAACTCAATAAATCAGTGAGATAGGAGAGGACTGCCAACCATTTGGCCATGCTCACACTTGCTTTATGGAATTGACAAGCTCTTTCCTGCCAGCTGGACTGTCATCTGATAAGCAGAAAAAATTAGGCTGCAGAAATATAATCAAACCATTCTGAGGGCAGTGAGGAAATGCAGGCTGCTGATAAGAAACCCCCAGGACAGGCAGTGTTACCTCTTGGGCTGCTGGCACAGAGAAGTGTCACCTCCAGCAGTGCAGAGGAGGAATGGGCATGGCCACAGCACAACAGCAGGATATGCTCAGCTTCAGCAAGGGGTGACTGTCCCTCTGCACCTTGTCTGGGGCACACAGCTTTGCCAGGCCTTATTCTGCAGAGGGAGAATTTCACTTAGTCTTGATGGAGCCATTAACTAATGAACTGGCAAACCTTCAAAGAAGAGGCATTAATGCACCCATAAAAAACAACACAGAATGGATCAGCAGCCTCATAAAGGAAAGAAAAAACTCCAGGAAAAGTAAAAGAACAGCTTATCTACTTGGAGGAACCACTCAGCTGAACATTGAAAAGAAGTTTCTCGCCACTATTAGTGCTCTGGGACAGGCCAGCTCATCTAACCAGAGCAAAAGCATCCTGCAGCTGGGAGATCAAGGGCAGCTGCTGGTACCCTGAGCCAGACGGGAGCAATGTGGCCAGCCAGCTTGGGGAGCAGGCTTTCCAAAAGAAATGTTGTGCTGAAAAGCCTGAAAATGTGTTTTCCACAGATTCAGAACCCTCCTTCATCTTTCTGCTTTAGTTCTTGGGATGGATGGTATAAATTAGACTCAAATGAAGAGGCTGAAAAATATGTAAAATATCTTAGGGTATTAAGCCAATAACGAATCAAAATGGATCAAGGCACGGAACTGCTGTGCAGACTACTGCACTGACAATTCAAAGATTAATGCTGCTCTGATTCAGTCGTGTGCTTGCCCTCACCTTGGCCTCCACTGTGTCTCCTGGCCTCCCTCGGGGATCCAGGTCTCTCCTGCAGGCCCTTTGAACATGCTGACATGTCTGACACAGGTTCTCCTCAGCCACATTGCATCAATAGCCACTCAAGAAGAGCCTACCACTTCCAAAGAACGTGAAACACAATCTCTTCAGGCCCCTCTGTTTCTGCAAGAGTCAGGTTATCAAGGCTGACATTTGCACTTCTGAACAGCCCTTGTTTTCTCTCAAGCTGCCTCCAAATACAACTGGAGAAATAAAAGTTCTGCCTGCCCTCCAACAGGTAAGCAACAATGTTTATCGCCCATGTGATGGAATAAACTTAGATGTTGGCCAGTCCAAACACTGATATTTTTATAGTGGAGACCCACAAAAGCATCATACGGGCTGCAGCTTCATTTTCAGGTGAGGAAAGTTATATCAATGACTATTTTTAGGAAAACTGCATACGTGTTCCCTGGGAAAGGAAGAACATGATCAAAGAAAATGGGAACTGGCCCCATCCCAGGGCAAGACAGGATAAAACCAAACCCCTTTGCATATCGGAAAGAGCCTATATAAACTATCAGAGACTTTGCCTCTATCCTGAATTCCAGTTGAGTAAGAGAGTGGATGCTGTCTTTGGACCTCCCGAGTTCATGGGTTTCCTTGAAGTCAGGAAAAGAGGCAATATATTTTGAGGTATGGCTTATTCAGAGAAGCCTTAGAGATCATGAGGCTGGGAAACAGCACTTGATCAAGCCACAGAAGAGAAAGTTCCAGACCTGCTGAGGCTCCAAAGTGCAGCATCACCCCAGGAAACAGCTCTGCTGGACACCAAGGAGTCTGATAGGGATCAAAGAGTTTGGGGAGGAGGAGAAGGAGGCAAGTAATGAAGGAGCAGGGCTGCAAAGAAGGAAAGGAGCAGCCTGAACTGAGAGGCTTCAGTGTACAGCAGGTAACATGAGAGCCCTGGGGACAGCTCAACATGTATTGGAAGTGTTTTCACATGTCTGATCCAGTCTGAGTGACCCTATAGGTAGCTGGCATCTTTAGTAGGATCTGATAGTAATGTCTTTTAAAGAGAAAAGAGCTGTGGCCAGGTTTCAGAAGCGTGGGTTGACAAAGCGCTTGCACCTGCAGTCTGCTATATTACACATGCAGCCACTGTAAGCACATAAGCAGATTAAATGCAGACCCTAGGTGTACTCTTGGCTCGCACTCCAGGAGAATGGTCGGCACTTCTTTAAAGACATTGCAATGCGCTGTAAGTATATAGCTTTTCTTTCATCGTGGCTGCAACCACAACTTTTCATAAAGAGTTTATTTCAGTACTTGACTGACAACTAACCCAATCCTTGTGGCAGAGGCAGTACGAGTTGTAACTGAGTGTGCCGATCATCATGAGCTTGCTCCATTGCTCCTCATTTGCACAGCCCTTCCTGACTTAGCTGTGATATTACCAGACTGGGCCTTCACATCTCAGTTTTCATTGTGAGCCTGCCAAGATATGTTTTCAATACTGTTCTTTAATCATATTGCATCTTTGAGCATTAGTGGAAACGTCTCTAAAACCCTGGCCCAGTGTACATCATGATTGAAGTACCACCTTACTGCTATTCTGCTAAAACAGGGACAAATGTTGGATATCTGATTTCTGGGAAGCAGATCAGAGTGCTGGAGTTGTACCAGTTACTGTTCATCCTTTGTGCTTACTTATTCTGTTTGTTCTTCCCCATGTGCATTCCCTGCTGCATTAATGCTATGATGCTAGCTAAAATTACCTCATCATTTGTCTATTGAATTAAAAGATCATCAGGGCATTAAAATGTAATTTAGTAGCTGCTGTTTACACAGATTGGTCATTAAAGATTCCAAGCTCCATTTAGCTTAGAGATTACAAAGCAACTCATTAAGCTACAACTGCAAGGTCCCCATTCAGCAAAGCAACTAGCACGTGCTTATGTCCCATTAAATTCAGTGAGCTTTAGGCTCATCTTTTTGAATTTTGCCATTTTGCTCATTGGACATTGCAGCTGTTTCTAATGATTACTTTGAATTATATGTTTTTTTTTCATGCCACAAAAATTCCTGCAAAAATCATCAAAGTCAGAGCATTGAAGGCCACTTTAGAAACTAATGTCCATCCAGTTGTACCATGAATAAAGTAGTGTTTATATACACAAGCTTTGTAGTTGTGTGTAAAACCCACGGGCTGTGCATTGCCATTTGAGAGGGAGCAGTGACTGGGAAACACCTTGACCACTGTTGACTCAAGTGTTGCCTTTCAGTAAGGTTGAAAAAATTAAACCAACTCACAGAACACCTGCATCACTCATTTGTTATGTTATTCAATAGACTTTTTTGTGTTGGCTTCGTTTCTCTCTCTCCATTGATGCTATCGTAGATTAATTGGCACCACTGCAAATGTTCACAGCTGTCTACAAGATGTTGGTGAGTGCATCATGTCAGTCATGCATGCTGTCACCAAGGAGATGAATTTATTTCATTCTTCAGCAAGATAGGTCTTTAATATGACCTAATAAAATAAAATCTTTCAGCAAGAGTTGGGAGAATATCCATAAGTCTTCAGGTTAAACCAAGAAAGCCAAGCTCATGCTGATACTGTTATTATTTAAACAGTCATTCATTGAAATTTTAATAAAGTGGTCACAGGACAAATCCTATTACATAATATAAACAAGATGCTTATTAAATTTGATATGTACAGAGCTTCTTACTCACATGTCTCCAATCTGGTCAAAAAGGGGATGAGTTTATATGTTTCATATATGAATGCATACATACACATGTATGCTTTGTAAGAATTATAAGGATAGCATTATATATGGCAGCTAAGGTGATTAGTGTTCTAGTGTTCTCTGATTCCCCTAAACATTTCAGCCAAAGCAACTCCAGCGTGTCTGAGTTCACTGGTGTGCTTTTGTGCTTTGCTGAATATGCACAGGTTGAAGCTGTTGCTTATGGCCACTCTGTGGATCCAGACCTGAAATGTGAGGCTCCCACAGTCTGCACCCAAGCTTTTGCTTAGAGACCTCCTGGTGAACCACTGGAGAACTAATGTGAGAGACTTCAACATGGTACTTTGAGCCAAAGCCACACCTGATTTCTGATCTAGCTGCTGTTTGGTGTCAGTGAGGAGCACAGGCTGCAGCAGTAGGCTTACTTCTTTGATTTATGTGAGATGTCAAGGAACCTCTGATTTATTTAACATATATCTTCTTTTAGCTTGACTCAGTAAGCCTATAGCCCAACCTAGCAGTTCTTGCTCATGTAAATTAGCTGTCCTCTTAGGTTGTGTTTGCAGGTGTGCTGAGGCAGGCGGTGATGGGGTGGGTGTGGCAGGGCCATCAGGCAGGAGGCAATGCTGCCCGCCTGCAGCCCCTCAGCTTTCTGTGCAAGCCAGCTCTAACTGAGCGGGTGGGATCTTTTCAGGTTGAATGGAAGGTCAAGGTGTTTTCACTCAGTGTTTAGCACAAAGTCTAGCTCTTTTCCTCTGAGAGATGAGGCTGAGGAAACTAGGTGGGTCCTTTTAGTTAGAAGGTGACCTGTGGGAGATGAGGCTAGAGCGGAAAAGGGATTCCTACATTCTCGGGAGAAAGCTCAGTGCCTAGGCTACCCTATGCCCTTTTCTGCATGAAGGTAGAAGATCTGCATATGTGTGTTCATCCAAGGTAATGATTGTGTGTCTGTGTTTTAATCTAGAGTGTTGATGGAATTGGAAAGCTATGCTCCATCCAGGTCTTCTAAGGAGCCTTTGCAGAAGGTTTTGGGTAATGCTTCTTGGAAAAAAAAAAAAATGCTTCTTTTTTCTTGCTACAGGTTTTTCATAACAAAGGCAGTATAATATATCCTGTTTAATGTTATATTGACTTACTGTAGCAGACTGTCTGTTTAGTGTAGCTAGAATGGAGTCATTATACCCTCTATCAAGTTTCAGAAAGTAGTAACCTTCAATTGTCTACACAGACTTGTTTTTTAAATGACTGAATAATTTATCTACCAACACTAACCAGATTCATTTTGATTTAATTCTGCAATCAAGAAGAACTAAGCTACCCAGAGCAAAAGCATTTTATCAGCTATGAAATTTTCACTTTTTAAAGTCTAGTCTAAATGCCTTTACAGTGTTCATTCAATGATATCCCCTCTTAAAAGTACATTACAAGGTCATTGTTGTAGTATTTCTCTTGAGTGATGAGTATTACTTGAAATGACTGCATCAATGTCAAGTCCTGGTATGCACTCAGTATTTCTAAGTTTCTTGGAAATAAATTAATAGAAAACCTAGGTAGTGTATGTATGGTGAGGAGGTATGAAAGGGAAAAGGAAATTGGCTCATCAAAACAATTTTACTTTATTTTTTTAATGCAAGTCTGAAGAATGTCCACTGCAAAATAGTGGTTTCCTGAATGCCATAAATCTTTCAGCTTTGGCAGCCTGTCTGAATTGTTCCTAACTTTGACTTATTCAAGATATGTACTCTTGGTATAGTTCAGTTGTGATTTTTAGCCTTTACAAGAGAGAGGTGTGCAGTTGTGGCAGCAGCTTGTGCTCAGCAGAGGTGTATACATATAACTTTTGTAGTAGCTGCGATTCACAAACCTGGGCTGTTTCTTAGCCGTCCTCAGCAAGCTGTGATGATGTACTGTGTTACTGGAAGCGAGTGTGATTCAACATGGAGATGAAGATTTGTTGGGCAGTTTGAAATGGTGGACTTCAAAATGAAGATGATCTGGAAACATGCCCCTCTCATTAAAGCTGTGACTGCCACAAAAGTAGCTGAATCCCTACATCTTGTGTGGATTTCTTTGTGCTTTGCACAGGGAAAGCACTGCTGAGAGCAGTTTTGATGCTCCCATTAAGGAAGGAGCAGAATTTATGGTACAAAAGAGCTTAGGAAATGGGAGTTGTCTCTGACAAGAGCAGGGCTGTGTTCACAACATAGCAGGTGGTATGGTTGTTCCACAGGTGTGTAAAGGTGATTCCAGGCTTTCAGTAGCTCAGGCACTGCACAATTTCTTGGTCCTAAGGAAAAAGTTATCAGCCTGGATCTCCTCTCCTGCCATTACTGGTGTGGCAATGGTGTGTGTTCTATTTTGAGGTGATGGCTTCTTCCTATCGGTAGGCAAGCAGCCAAAAGCCTGGCTCTGCAAGGCTGTGGCACCAGCAGAATAGAGGGAAGTGTCCCAGCTCCCTCTTCCCTGGGCTGCCCCGCTGCTCTTGCAGCTGTCTGCCCTGCCCAGGCAGGGGGCTGGCCCTGGAGATGCCACTGTTAATCTGCTTACAAGGGTGAGGGAGCAGCAGCACGGGTTTTGGCACACAACCCTGACTGTGCATTTGTGCTGCTAGCGTGTCTTGAAGCCCATGCCATGTCTTTACTGTCTCTCACAGGGCTGCAGGCCAGGTTAGGCACCATTTCCAGTGTCGTGTCACTGTACCTGAAAGCTCTTGATAAAGCTCATGGAAATAGGATGATGATGACGACAAGAAAGACTGTGGTTGAAAATCCCTTCTTCTAGTCCAAGAGGCATGTAAAGCATCGGCTTGTGGAGTGAGCTAACCTCTATCACCTTTTGCGAACATCTCGTTTTCTGTAGACTTCCCCTTGTTTGTGCACATGCATGGGTCTTTTGGCACTGTACAAAGAAGGAACAGTCTATTATCTTATTTTTCAATGTGTGACAAAGGCAGTGAAATTATATATTCCATAATGTACAATTAAAGCAATGAGCATGCTTTGACACAACAGTTAAAGCAAAAAAAAGCTTAAAAATGAGTAAAAACAAAGATATTTGAATATTTCAACTTTAGGCTATAGACTAAATATCAAATATGTGAAGTCAGAGAAACGTTAATTATTCACCAGTTGTGGCAGAAAACCACTGGGAGAGTTATACGTTGCACGGTAATGACAGGGACGATATTTGACTGGAGTAGACATTCATCTCCTGGTAGAGCAATGTTTTTGTTTCTTCTGTAGTAGCAAGAAAATTGATCTAATGGCTTAATACACAGTAGAACATCTGTATTCCAAGTTCAGTCACTTGTAGTGCTATCACATGTAATTATTGCTTATGGTATTGATTTCTTTAAAGGTTTTTCTGTCAGAGTTAACAATCCTCTTGTAAAGACCTGCTGGTGAACTTTATTTTAGGGTCTCTGCTGCCGTGCTGTAGCTGGTGTGCCATCTGAAAATCCAGCACCTTTCAGCACAGACCCTATAGATTAATGGCAGAAAGGTCCCCAGTTCTCAATTACATTAGCACTCCTTCTCATGGTTTAAAGAGAGAGGGGTGAGGAAGGCAGGGAACTTGGTGTTCTCAGTCTGGCTTTTTTTCTAGTTGAAAGCAGGGAAGTTTGAGTCCCCACCCCTGTGGGACTTCATTAATACTTCTCCCAGGTGAACTTATCCCCTCACAAAAGAGTTCTTTGTATTTTGCCTTTAACCAGCTCTTTGTTTGGGCAGATATCCAGGCCAGTAAGAATAAAATGTCAATATTCTGTGTTGAATCAGTGGCTTTTTCCTGCTTTAAGTTTCAAAAGAGAATTTCAGAGAGAGTTATAATTGTACATAGAAATAAATACATTTGTGTGTTTATAAATGAGGAAGAAGTACAGAATTTACATTGAAAAATGTAAATTTCAAAGAGGAAAAACTAAAAGTTAAGGGCATTGTTTCATTAAAAAAGCCATGAATGTTTTGTCCATGTGGACGTGGGCTTTATGCAGTTAAGGAATTGCAATTCTTATTTACAGTACCTGATAACATGAAAATAGGCTGTTTATATGAGCTTCTTTGATATGAGCTTCTTGTTGGACTTGCAAGAACGGGACAGATGCTGTGCCATGTAGTACTTGCTGGTGCCATTGTCTCCCATGACTGTGATGTTAGACCATCTGTGGCTTCAGTGTCGTTTTTCTCCCAGTACAGAAGGTAGGGAAATATTCTTGTTCTCATTCTAGCAGTATGACATTAAAGTGGGAGTCGCATCCAGATTCATCAAAATATTACAATCCCTAATTAAGGACAGGGCAATGTAAATGGCACTTTAAATCTGAGACTATCATCCTACTAGCTTCATCCTTTTTTTCTTCTATAAAACAGTTCATAAGTGGTTGTCTCATCCTGTAGGTGTTGCAGAAGGATTCCTCTTCCTTACTGCGGACACTTATGTAAATAAATTTGTTTTTCCCTTGGTAAACTTGTCATCTGTAACGATGGAAGTGGTAGGAGAAATAAGAAATGTGCTACTGCTAGGCTAGTTTCTGAGTTTGAATAGACAATCTTCTCCTGCAAAGCCTCCCTACACCTGAATGTACAATGATTTTTTTATTATTATTTTCCTCCTCCCCATGGAGGAGGAAACATGCAACAACCTTGGCAGACAACCATAACGTTTTGCTATGCTAATCTGGCACTGAACTGAGACCCGTCAGTGGTATGCCTTTTTCTAAAGAGCAAAAATAAGAGGAAAAATAAATTTAAAAAAGACCCAAACAACTTGCATTTACTTCATCTCACCAGAATGTAAACTACAGTGAATCTTTGATGTTACATGCACAGATGTTGTATCCGACATATCTCATGGCAAGCACCAAGCGAGAAGCGACTGAACGACAGGAAGCTGAGTAGACCACAAACATTCAACGCTACGGGGATGGCCCAGAGCCGCAACCTACATAAACAGTCATCTAACTCAAGTCTTAATTAAAGCAGTGCTTTCCAAGATATGATAGAAAATTGATGCTGTGATCAGACTCTGATTTTAGCTGCGGTTATTGATGCTAATGTAAGATTTGGGTCCAGTGGCTGATGTGCAGGCTCCTGCCCAGAAAGATGCGTTTACTGCAATCTGCCTGCATGCTGTGATATCTGGGTGTTCTTCAAAGGCTTACAGATTTTTGGATAACCAGAGAACTAACATATGTCAGTTGTTTGCCCATGAATTTAGCTACTATTTTATTAGCTAGACAAAGACTTCTATTTCACAATTTATTCTGCTTTCTGTTCTTGGCGTATCTGTGGTCAGGGAGGATGTCTTCCTCTTGTCATACAAATAAACTTTTGTAATAATTATTTTAAAGGCTATTTGAACTTAATCACAGATTCCTGACTCCACGTATTTTATGCTTAGTATTAAAGTGGGGTTTCAATCAACCAGTTCTCATCAGTTAGTTGCACTCATGTTTTGGGTTTAGGAGTTGAATGTGTGGAGTTGTAGAAGCATCAGCTGTGTTGTAAAATGGTCAAAGTAGGAAACTATCTGCAGAAATTTGGGGGGCAGTATTGCATGGGAAACAAGAGAAATTGTGAATGTCTGTGTTCACTAAAACACACAAAACCATTCCTTTATGGGCCAGCAGAGTTTGGCTTTTCTCTTCCTACAAATTGACTGTGTGCGTTTGTGTGGTCCTGTGAAATGTGTTTTCCACCTTCATGTCACTCTTAATTCCCCTTCTGAATCCCAAGTAGCTTTGGGAGCAGTATCTTGCACTGTTTTAGCAGCAGTGCTCTGTCCTCCAAACGATTTCTGGGGCAATTCTTGAGTTTACAGGCTTAACATTCTTACTGCAAGCACTGATGAAGCAAACACCATTGGAAAAGTCAGGCTGGAACAAACTTATTTTGAATGTAATTGTAATGCTCATGGGTTATTTTTTTTTAGTTTTTTTTTTTTTTCCCCCCCCTTCATGCTTTTATTTCAATTGCCTGTGTTACTTTGTATGCTGCCATGGTGAGATGCTAGTATACTGCATAACGAAAAGCCAGTTGGACCCAGGCTAGAAAAGGCTATTCACACTGGATGTAGTTGGATTCTATTGTTTGCACCAGTGACACTGTTGTCATTGTCCTCAATATACTCTGTTAGCTTTTGATGATTTTGACATAGACAGTGGTTTGTTCTGATTTCTCCAGACTTGACAGTTTTAATCAAAAAAAAAAAAAA
>VXAA01006957.1:138341-168291 GCA_013399115.1 Anseranas semipalmata
GTGTGTGTGGAAAAAAAGAAAGAAAAGAAAAGAACTTATTGTGTGGTGTTTGGGAAAAGAACTACAAGAACTACTAATTCAGTTGCATTTGTTAATAGCTTTGCTGGTTTGAGCCTTTCCTGACATTTTCCTGGGTTTTGCATGACCTTTTGCTTTAATTACAGCCAAGGGATGCTGTATGTCTCCCTGACTCATGGCTAGCAAATGAAGTGAGGGTACAGAGCCCATGCCCACACCATTGTTTTTGCAAGAGGGTGTTGCATTCAGGTGAAACGTGCTAAAAAAGCAGCCTCTGCTTACTGCATTGGCTCAGCCTGGCCGCTGGTTCCCGGGAGTGACCGCGCTGCAGCAGCCGCTCAGGATGGGGAAACCTCTGCTGAGGAGAATGGGGAAAAATGTTCTGGACTTGGGAGGATCGGTTCAGGGCAGAAATATTCAACTATGGCTTTTGGTGTGCTTTTGGTGCTAAGTCCTGCTCCCCTATTTGTGAGGGGTTTTCTCCTATTCAGTGTGCTGAAATCCATCTTTCTCCATGTGGTTCCCTGCATTTTGGCTCTTTATCCATCCAGAAATGGCTCTGTGCCAAACTTTAGAATGACAGGAGTTGCACCCTGGTGCTGTAAAAATTCCAATCCTCCATTTAAGGCAAGGTGGTTTTGTTTTGTTTTTTTGGTTGTGTTTTTTTTCCCCCCTCTCTCCTTCAAATGTGCCCAGCCAGAAGCCAAGTGTGATTCTGTGCTATGGATCTGGTACACAGGAGCTTACAAACCACACTCCATCCCCACAATCTGCAGACAGTAGCTCTGCTTTTAGTACTATACACATCACATTCTTTCTTCATGTCCTCATGTTAGCTCTGACCTCTGGTCTTCACATGAGAACACATCTATTCCCTGCCAAAGGCATGGTAGATATCCTTCCCACTAGTTGTACATTTTCAGCATTTCTTCAGCTTTTATTTGTTTTACTTTACTATCCCATTCCACTTAAGTGTCTCCAAAATACTTGCAGAACAGAGAAATATCTCCTAATCTGTCTGTTTGGACAAGAATGAATTTTTGCCCACCTGATTTCTTACCAATGTCTCATTCCATCCATTCATTATTGTTGCCTTCCTTCTCCTCTCTGTTTCTTGGAAAGAATTTCTCACCGTACTTTGCTTGGAATATGTTAAACCCAGGTTATGTGCTAGAATCTTGGATGCCGAGCTTGGAGACATGGTCTAGTGGAGGGATTGTTAGTGTTAGGTCTTAGGTTGGACTAGGTGATCTTGAAGGTCTCTTCCAACCAAAAGATTCTGTGATTCTGTGATCCTGATATCAGGTTTGTTTGTTTGTTTGTTTTGCACTGGGACTACATGCATTCTGGGGACATCCATGTAGATCTTAGGATGCAATTGGCTCTTGTGGTAAGTCAGAGGATATCAGATTTTGTCTGTTAAGTGACTGATCTGGGAGGTGGTATGGAGGAAGAGGGAACCTGTCCCTCAGGCAGGGGAGATATTCTTTCTTATCTCAGTTTAATGAAGGTGGATTTGACTTTAAACCTTCAGAAATCTCGTGAGCCCTCAGGATGAGGATGTGAAGTGACTTGTAGCTTTTCTCCCCCAGTCCCTTTTTGCTCAGCCAGTTCCAGCTTCCAAGTTGTTTCCTTGCCCCCCAAAAAAGCTCTTGTAGTCCTGGAACACGCAGTGAGGGTGGCTTGGTGAAGCAATGCTCATTAGCTCCAAAGTGAGGGATGTGGGGGAAACACTGGTCATAGATCTTTGTTTTAAAAAAAGATATTAAGGATGATTTCCTTCCTTGCTATTGTCTTAAGTGAGCATAAATAATACAAAACCAATGAAAATATATCATACAACCAAGGAATGTCCTGCAACATGCTCTCAAACATTAAGTCCAGCATCACAGTACTTTAAAACTATTGGTATTTCACTGTTTCTCTGTGGAACATGCCAACAAACCCTTCTCCATTGGAATAGCTTGGATAAATTGGTGAGTGCAGTTGCTCAGTGAAGGCTCACTGGTCCCGGGGCAAGCCGCCCTCCAGGCTGCTGGAGCACAACGTCCAAAAGCTGCCGGGCTGGCCTCTGTGCAACTGGCTGGGCTCCAGTCCCCTCCTCTCCTTCAAGGGAGAAGGGAATTTTAGGGGAGCACCACATAAGCGGCAGGATCAGCCTGAAGGTTACGGATCCCCTGCACCTGCTGCCCTGGGGAGCCCTGTTACTCAAAGGTGGTCTGTGGTCATCTCTGCTTCCTCTGTCTGGGTTATGCACCACGTATCACGTCCTGACCTTTACCTCTGCCCCTTCTCTACTTCACTCACTTGTTTTGTTCTCTGTAGCCGTTTCCTGAGTACACTTTAATTGTTTTTTTCCCTTCTTCTCTACTTCATTCTCCTGGCTACTCTTCATCTATTCTTCATGTACCAATATAAATAAACAGTCAAAAAGTGGTACGGCTCCAGATCAGAGCTCAGCTAATGCCTTCATCTTCAAAGGCTTCAGCTATCTGGACAAGGAGCTGCTAGTCATGCCCAACTTGAGATGTCTTTGGCAATGGGGCAGGGTTTTTTTTTATTTTTTATTTTTTTACTAGACAGGATCATAATTCTTTTTCCCCCAGGTTCAAAGTCAGGACTGTTACTTCCAGAGCCCCTCACCACTTGGAAATTAAGGTTAATCATTTTCCCTCTGTGCAAGGTCTTTATCTTTTTTTTTCCCCCCTTTCTTCTTCAAGAAGGGTAGAAATGATGACTGGGTGTTGTATGCACATTTGGTGAAAGGCCATTCCCTGTGCTGTTTCAAAGAGGTAATTACAATTGTAGCTTATAAATCATTGGGGAGGTATCGGACTGTCCCCTCCTAATGTGGCTTTTTGCAAATGAGTGCCGATTATTTGCTTCCTGATGGTGTAATTGTATCTGGTCTGAACTTTCCATACAGATTGCATACCGCTGTGATTATGTATTTGCCTCTCTGAGGCTGCCAGATCCGTACAGGGAACCATGTGTGAGTTGACCTCTAGCAGAGCCTCTGCAATTGTTGTTTCTTTCCCCTTCATCCCATTTCCAAGCAATGGTATCGCTAGGGCAAAGCTTACAGCCTGAACCATCTCGGTGGTGCAGAGGGCGGTCGTGCTAGGGTGCGCTTTCTCCTGGGGGAGGATGCTTCGGGCAGTTTGTTTAGCTAGCTTCAACACTGAGGGGACGTGCTAAGCTGTAGCCAAAACGCAATGGCTTAAGTGCTGCATTAACAGACTTGTAATTAGTGATGACATTTGGGGGATTAGACACAATATGGCTCAAGCTTGAATTTAACAGAAATCCGTGAGCAAGCTGGCAGAGATCAGTTCTAATTGTGAAATGTCTGCAGTCGTGACAGTGTCATACTAAAAGGGGTTGACTGGGCAATGCTAAGTGGTGGTTGCTTACACAAACAAGTAATGCCAAGGAAAAACCTGAACTTTTCAGCTCGCAATATTTCCTCCTTTTACAAATGGAGGAAGTGCTGCCTTTGGGATTAGCAACACTTAATGCAGTACATGAACAATGCTATCAGTATTTTCGGCTGGTCAAGATATTTGTACAGAAAATAATCTACTGCTGGATTTCTCTGTGAAGTTGGTGTGCCTGTGTAGCATAGCAGAGAAGGCAACCATTAGCTGGGTCCTGTTAAACCAGGACACCAGGACCTCCCTATGGTTGATGGGTCCAGGCTCTGCAGGTCCCTCCTCATCCCACAGCAGGCTGATGCTCCTGTCTCTGCCTCTCCCAGGGCTGCCCAAGCCATCTTGCTATGAAGCAGGCAGGGTACAGGGCCTTTTTAGCTACAATTATTCTGATTTGCATTGAATAATTCAAAGAAGACCAGGTGTAAAGAAAGTGCAAAAGAATGAAATCGAGTCTGGAATGTATTGCTTAGGGCACTCACCTGGAGGTGGAAATGCTGGGATCCAGGTCCTAGAAATCATGTGATACTGCTTAAATACAAAACAAATGTCTGGGTCAGGGCATCAGATCTTGTTGTGATGTCAATGTACCCAAGTACTTTTGTATGTTTAGCTATCTAAATAGCTAAATATCTATTTAAACTTGGTATGGTCCTAGTGAGATTTTTCTGAAGTATCCAGGACACCAGAAACATCAGGTGTCTGTTGGTATTTTTAAATAATGAAAAGTTTTTTATAGTTCATGTTCTTAAGTCATTTATGAAAGGAGACTAGACTCCTGGGCACCTTACTCACTTGTAGGTCACCTTAATGTCACTCATTCTGAAATAGGGCAGCAATTCAAAGCAAAAGTTGCTAAACTTCAAGCTAGTATTCTAACCAGGAGACTGTCTCTGCAGGGATGTTTTTCATTCCTAGTGAAGAAAGGGGAAGAGGAAGAAAAGAACATTTGAAAGAAGGGGGGAAGGAAACAAAACACTTTGGCCAATTTGGTAATAGGTCTTTTATTTTGTCTTTATTTTTTCTTTCCCCATTTAAACCTTCCAGATACAGACGATCTGTAGAAGTTGCTACTAAAATTCGTAACAAGATAAAAAAAAAAGATGGGCTAGATAATTAAAAAAAAAAAAAAGTTATATCACATCATTTGTAAATTGGGAAACTCTGTGGTATTGTTACAAAAGTTCCATGAATATCCATCAAATATTCAAACAATGCTGTTTCATCATATCTGAAATGAACTCTTGTTAACTTTTGTTTTGAACCTTATTGGTTATAAACTTTGAAAGTATGTTTTCTGTATGTTTATGAAACTTTAGTGTCTTTCTGCCATGATTTTTAACATCTTAAGCTTCTCTGATGACTGTAATATTTTGAGAAGAGACGATATGTAAACCCTGAGTTGAACTTTGGAGACATCTGGCATAGGATTTATCCCTACTACCCTTATTGCTAGCCATTTCCTCAGAGAGCCGTAGTCAGATGTGCCCAGCTTCAGGGACTTTCAGCCCTAGCTTCCCATTGCACCAATGACTGTTATTGTAATTTCTGTCACTGTCACCATTTTACCTGTGGTGGGGATAATACATTATCTTTCTGCATGCTTGGTGACCACCGGAGCCTGCAGGTTGCCTGTGTGATCCAACACCCTGGTCATCCACTGTCACTGCCTGATGTTGGGTACACAAATATCTATCCAGGGTTGCTGGAGATGCAAGGTCCCTTGCTTAAGGATGTTATTCAAATGGCAAGGGTGTCTCAGCCTGGCTCAGAAGCAGTCTTGTGTGTGTGGCTTCACGCAGGCAAAAAACTGACAGAAACAGTCAAATGAGGAACATGTTAGTTTCTGCTATGTGTGATTTCGCCAGCATTGAGAAATCAAGCCTTGCAGACTGAGTGCTGTGGTTGTTCCTTGTGAAATTAAGTGTGCTGTGCCCAATTTGTGGTTCATATCATGATGGAAAAGGCGGTGACCAATATATTTGAAAATGCCTTTTGTGCAGTTCCTAAGACCTCTACTCGCCCTTCACACATCTGTAATTTTCTTGCATCCAAAGGATGTGGTTATATTTAATCCAGGAAGGAAACTTTTCCATAGGGAAAGGTAGTATGTTTGGTCTTGCCTACAATTAAAGAAAAAAAAAAAAAAAAAAAAGACGGGGGGAAAAAAAACTACAGAACAAAAAAATGTTACATGCTTGTAGGTGTTAGTTAAGACAATAGGGAAGTAGATGCCCAAAATAACATCTGCATTTGTTAGGTGCACATTAGAGTACGAATATAACATTCAAACAATTCAGTTAGTTTTATAGCACGTTCAATTATCCTGGCTCCTGAGAAGCTTTTGCAAATTAAAGTGAGCTAGTAATTATCCTCCAACTATCCTTCAGTGCTCTAAGTAGCACTGAAGTAGGCTTTACTGGCTCAGATGCACTGTGCGCCTCTCAGTGTGACAGCAGGAGTTTGGCTTTGCTGTTGTCACGGTCTATCTCAGTGTGTCAGTAAGTATTGGAAACTGGAGACAGATAAATCTTGCCTTAAAATATGTAGTTAAAATGAGAGAAACGGAGCCAGCCAAGCACTTCGCAAGTTGCTGTTGTAGCTTTTCATATTCACTGGGTTAGGGGAAAGAAATATATATGTATTCATATTTTAGGGTACGTTAAGATCATGATTACACTACAGTCCATCATTTCTGATGAATCCAGCAGATTCACCAGAAGTAATGCTGTTCTCTACAAAATCTCACTCTTTTGCTCCTGTGTGATTCCAGTTCTGGCACTTTACCAGGGAGGGGATTCAGGCTTTGGTGCCCCTCTACTCCTGTCTGCCAGTGGCCCAGGTCTTCTACCCCTACCTTCTGTTTTGGAGTGAAGCTTTAATTTTCAAGCTGGGCTTCCACAGAGTCAGATCACTTCCTTTCCTACTGCCCTTCTTCATGGTGATACAATTTTGGCCAGATTTCTAAATCCTCTGAAAAATCTGCTGCATCGATTGATGCCTAAAGAGTAGATTTTTGGAACACTGTGCATCTTTCAAAGTTGCTTTATTTGTGTACGTGTCTAGAAGGAAACTGAGTTCCTCTTGAAAAAGCAAAGCAAAAAATCCCACTTAACCTCCTAGAGAAGATTTAGCTGCTTTAAACAGAACAAATAAAAAAGCTCTTATATAAATACATCCTGAACTGCACTAAAATTTGTTTACTGTTAAAACTTATCTCTGAGCTTGCAATTGTAGGAGATGGTGAAGTAAGTATAGCAGAGCCATATAGCACATACTTTAAAACAATTTACAGTACTGAGAATCTAATAAAGGTAGCTGACAAGATAATTGCCAAATTATATGAATTCATTACCACCACTCACACACAAATGCTCTTTAATTATTTTTTGGCATCTGAGGAAAGGAAGAGAAATGCTGAGCTAATAGACACCATGTAATCCATCTGTGTTTGTTTTGGTGCATCCTGGATTTGTGGAAGATACCGACAAGAGATGTTGCCTGGGGTACGATGACCTCTGAGCACAGGGAAAAAAATCGCTGCTTGCTAGCCTAATAGTGTAAAACAAGAGAGTTGCTTGTCTTCGGATTATGACCCGGTCACCTAAAGCATGTGGGAAAAATGTGTTCAGATAAAGGCTACAAAATTGTTAACAATTTTAATTATGTTTAGATTACAGAGCATTATACAACTAGCAGTGTCCATGTTATTGAAAACCTTATCAGCTGCCATTCAGTGAATGGCCCTGCTAATAAAGTGCTTCATGGAATTTCTGCATGTATTTGTGCCTGGTGTTTGTCCAGCCACATCTTGGGGGTTTTCTTCTGAGGCATCCATCTGATCCTAATCCCAGCCAACAATAGCCAATTTACTCTATTATACTCTATCACACAGTATTTACAGAAATTGTTCCCTTGCTATCATTAATGTTGCTTGTGTATGCATCACACAGATTAAAATACTAAAAATGTTTCTTGTTTACACAGTTGTCTGAGATATTATTCAGCTATTTGTCTGTTATGCTTTCTTGATCCATTTAGAAAATGCCTTCAAATTACAGTGATAGGGAACATTTTTAATAACATCATTGTCTATTGTCTGATTTTCTTTTCTTTAAATCAGCAGTCGATTCTATGAGGTGTGAAGGGAAAATATTTCTCATGTATAATACCCAGTTCAAAGCTTGCTGCTTCAAGTGGCAGAAGTGAAGGACTTAATGAAAACTGACTTAAATTAGAACAGGAAACATTGGTCATGCGTTTCTTATGCGTAATGCAGATGGATGAGTAATTTTTCTTGTGAAAGACGGCTCACTGGTGGCGTAGAATACCAGGGTTATGTGGCTGTGTATCTCTCCTTGCTTAACATGTTCAGTGTCACCAAAGTATTCCATGGAACTAAATTAATTTGGCAATAAGAAATCTTGAGCTGGAGGTCTGGTTTGGTACTGAAGAAGCCATCAAACAGGGCGGGGTTGGATCACTGTTAGCCTTCAGCATCCCTGCTTTGTGCACAGGGGAAGGGAACACAGCCATGGGAGAAGGGGAGAGCAAGGAGGAATGGAGAGAAACTTGGAGGAGAGGGAATTAATCTTGTGATTGTGCCATAGCCTCGCGCAAAGCACTCTCCTTATCTGCAAAGGAAGGATGAGCTCGTGCACACACGGGGCTGGAGATACCTGGCACAAACTTGCCTGATATCTTCTGATACCTGGCACAACCAGGTTCTTTGAGAGAATAAAAGCGGTAATCCATGGAGCAGGGAAGTGATGACAGATAACAGATATCTGTGAACTGTGAGCTGGTTGGAAATCTTTTCCACCCAGAATCCAAAGCTTTGTGGCCCAGGTCTAGGTTTCTGGGTGAAAGCTTCCAAGTAAAACAAAGGCTTGCCCTGAGGTGTTATTTGAAAGCCATGATTTTGACTTTTTGGGATGGGAATGTTATTGGAAAAAAGCTTTGTGTAGTGATCATTGTTCAGCAGTAGTCAGAGGGTTGTACTTTTTTCTTCTTCTTTTTCCTCTTTATTTTTTTTTTCTTTTCTGTTTAGTTGTTTCTCTGGCAATGCAAAACAATCACATCTTCAGTCACCAGTGGCCTGCTCTTTTCAATTGTGTAGAATTTGGGATGGGCAAAAATAATGGTAGGATTTTAGGTGGCTGTAAGATCTGGAAGAAAATGGAAGCCTGTTTGGAGGATTTCTGTTCACCACCCTAGCAGTCAGTTCCCCCAGTGCTCCAGGAGCCAGCACAGCCTTCGAGCTTGCCCACTAACAACCTGCTCTCTGTAGGACACGGACCCAGCAACTGGCATAGCTGGGCACACAGATTCATTGCTCTGGCCTTTGATACCTGATGCAGATGTTCCTATCGCACAGCTGTTGTCTGAGATGTTGTGGGTGCACCTGAAGTCCAAGCTGGAACCGCTGTTTTGGTGGTACCTGTAACAACGTGGCAGAGTGGTATCTTGTCATGCCAGTGCCCAGGCATGCGCTAGCTGGGGTTACCACTGCCATCAGACCCTTATACAAGGAAGCTCGCAATGACAATCAAACTGTTTTGTCTAAAACTATGTATCTATTGTTAAAAGTATGGGACTTCCAAACAGGTCTCTTATTTGTTGTTCTTGGAGCCAGACTTATTGGATGTGTCTGTGGTTACAGCTGTGGACAGCACATCTGTTCTCATTAGTTGCTCTTGTTTGATCAGCTCTCTGTGCCAAACAGATCTAATCAAAACAAGATTCATCCCTGGTTCAAGCACATGGCACAATTGCAAGTTAATTGGCTACCAAAGTGTTTTAGCTGGATAGGAATTTTGAAACAAGATTTCTACCCAGTTTTGCAGTTACGTACTCAAATAAAAATTTCCTCTGCTGCCATTGTCATTAATGGGAAATCTGCCTCTCTGTGTTTGCATTAGAGCAAAGCCTGCAACTCAGAACAGCACACATCTTTCCAGGAGATTGTGAAGGGACATTTCTGAATACCTTGCATTAACATTAACATCACCTCCAGCACAAAATAATTCATCCTTGCATTAAGTTTTTATGCTCACAAATGCGTGGCTGAAGAGTGTAAGCTGTTTTTTCAACAGTATTGATCCTTTAGGATACTTAAATGTGTGCACTACATAGCCACTGTTATATATTGAATAATGTAATCGCAGAAGTTTTACTAGAGCTTAGGTACTGAAGTGGTCTCTTTCAGCAAGTATTGGCACTGTTTCTAAGGTGTGTTGTCTTCCATGATCATTTTTGTTTGCTGACTCTATTGAGCTGAGCTATACTGTGATTGACAGCGAACAGAATGAGCAGGTTATCTCCCTTGAATGCAACTAATTCCCATTCATTTTCTTTATTTCTTGTATTTCATCAACCTAAAAGTGGAGCTGGTGGGGCACAGAGTTTCTGAGACAAATACGTTCTCAGTGTGCAAAGATCTGCAGAGGGGAGAAAAATAATTCCCACAGGAGAACTTCGGAGTTGCTTTGTAGATTCTGATTTCTCCCCTCAGACAATTCCTACTTTCAGAAATGCTCTAAGTACGTGTTTTCACTCATGCTTTGAGTAATCCAAGTATGTCACCAGATTGTGGTTGAATTCTGCTTTCTCTTTTTTATGAGAAATGGGATAAGATCAAGCCATGGTTTTGCTCAGCAGTTTTAGCGAACAAGCTTTGTGTATCACTGTTTAGTTATAAACAACTTTCCAATTATAAGTGAATCATTTCTTTTTAAGTTTTTCTTAACTCATGGGGTCTCTCAATCAGATTTCACCTCCGTGCAGTTAAGCATTTAAGCACACTTTACTTAGGCCTAAATACATGCTTAAAAGCAGTGGTGTAAATGAGTGTGTTTCTAGATATAAATGATTGTAAGTTCATGCCAAACTATTTTCTGAGAGGTCATATGTGAGTCAATTTATTCAAGCACCATAGCGGTCCCAAGATTTGTGACATCTCTAGAGTGCATAAAGTTAACCTTGGATAAGTGTTTGTGGCATCTGGACTTTGGTTTCATGTATATATTTTGTGAATGTAAGTATCATCTTTCATTAGTATGCTCCATTATCTGCTTAAAATATGTTTGTGTGAAATTCCTAGCAAAGAGATTTGCTAACATTATGCTCTCAGAGCAGCACAGCTGAAGCAAACTTATTTTCAGGGTGGGACATGTGCACACAAGGTACTACGGACAGCATTCATCTGGTTTTCAATGGCAGTGTGTTCATTTCAACACATTTGTGATTAGAAAAAAAATTAGAGCACAGTAAAAGCTGGGCTAGAGTCTCTCTTTGCCTTCAAGGAGACAGTGAGTGTGGAGACTCCCTTGTTCTCATCACTGATTTTCTATTTAACATTCATGATACTTTAAGTAGTTATGCTGCTAGCAGGTAGAATAACAACTGATTAAAGCTGTTTCTGAATTATTTCTTTCTAGCAACCAGCAGGCATAAATATTTACTCTGTAGTTATCAGTAAAATATATTTTTCTTCAAGTACCAATAACAAACCAATCCCCTAATTAGGATATAAAACAGCTGGTGGCATTCACAGAAATGTTTCCCTTTAACAGATAACTCAAAGAGCAGAGAACAGCACTACTTTCATTTGGACCCTTTCAAACAAATAGAAGAATAGAATGCATATTTAAGACTCCCTTCCTTTGTGCACATTAACTCCTACATTGTTTTCTGCCCAAGATTATAAGCAATGTTTATTTGAGAGGCTTTAGATTTGTTCATGTTTCAAATACTGTAGGGAATGATTAAAAGCACTGAACACTGATCTTGTGGTGGTACCTCAGAGATACCTCCAGCTTGTGCACCCCAAGCTAAACCCTGTGCAAACACTGGAGGTGCACAACCTTACTGCTGCTAGCAGATCATTCAGTAAAAATTTCATCAACTACTCTGCTCTTTTTGATGTCTGCCTACGTGGTGCCTGTCAAGAGTTGGAGAGATGGAATGGTGTTGAATAACTACTGTTTGGATCCAAAAGGCTTTTAATAGCTGCATTACAATCTCTAGAAACTATTTAGTGATTCTTTAACAGTAGTTAATGATCATCTTAGTGACAGGACCAAAATAAAATCAGGGCAGGCTGAACTCTTCCAAGTGATTTGTAAATCTTAAACATGAGATCGATTCTATTCTTAACTTCATTCAGCAGTTTATAAATTGATATGAGAAAGAGGGTGATAGAAAAATATGGCTTATGCTCAGCCGTTGTCTCATGTTTTTGAGAGCAAGCAGACTCAAATTCAAAGCATCTGTTGCAAAACTAAATGAATTTTGGTTGAAATTTATTTCTAGAAAAGTTGTCCATTGGGACATTCCTGTAATAAGTTGAATATTTATTTCTGCTGTGAGACAAAATTGCATCTGTTGTGTGTGTTTTTGATTTCTGAATGTCTGAAGGCCAAATTTTAGTTGCTCTAATGGTTATAGCTGTTCTCCCTTTTTTTTGTTAGAGAAAATTTTGCTTGAGATATCAAGCCAAGGGAAAGATTTCTTGTGAGGAGAAGACTTCGGCTGTTGTTTGTTTGTTTTCTTCTTTGTGGAGATAGGGTCAAGCTACAACTAGAATACAGGCAGAAATGATGCTCTGCTATGGCTGGTAAGAAGCCCAATTTAAATAGCTTCTTTAACAGAAAATTGGGCTGTTCCAATGAAAGTTATTTTATTTCCTGTGAGCCCAATAATATTTCATTTAAAAATCTAAACATTTTCATTCAAAATGGTGCTACTGCTTTTTATGGGAGTATGAGGGATTCCTGCTCCAATCCCTCACTGTGGGCCAGGCTCCCAGACTAGACTGACATCCCATGTGGGAAGGAACAAAAAGTCTTCCTCTGTCTGGTTTTGAATGTCAGATGTTGTTGTTTGTTTAGGAAGAAAGCATTTGATTTTGAATATCTCTAGCTTTGATCTACTTTTTGTCAATGTCCATAGCAAGGACATCACTCAGCAACCTTTCTGCCTTTGAGGGGTCATACATGGGGCAACTTTTATTGCCTACCAAAATATCCACAGAAAGCTCATTCAGTATTAGTTACTGCATGTTGGAGAAGCTTTTCGTGGAAACAGTGTCATACAGACAGCCTAGGTGCACATCCCTTTCAGTACCTCATCACTGATGCCTTATGCTCTGTGTAGCTGTATAAGAGTAGTAAGATATCGTTAGGTTATAATTGTAATACCGAGGGTGTGGGGGCGGATTTCAGCCTAAGTTAGTTTCTTAGCTCTTCATCTAGCTACTTGGTGCATGAAATAATTGATGTGGTTTGGGTGTCTATTCAGAAGACGTTAAGTTCAACTTTTAAACTGTTCTGTTTGTGTATGAGAATTTTTTCCCCACTAGCTTTACTTTGGGCTATTAGCCATGGTTGTATCCTGGCCAAGCTTTTTCATAAAGCATCAAGAATTTATGGAGTACATATGTTCATTTTTTTTTTCTCCCATGGGACTACCTTTCTCCTGCAATCCAGCCTGGAAAAGAAACTTACTACCAAAATGACCTTGACATTTTGCACATTTCCTTTACTTATACTCATGGGTTCTTCAGGAAACCAGCACCAGCAGGGCAGTGTACAAAACTGCAAGTAAAATGCAACTTTACAGTTGTACAATTCTTACATAAAAATTACAATTTAAACAGAAATAAAAGTGAGCATTGGACATACGCCAGGAGACAGAATAGAAATGGTTTAGCAACGTAGTTGCTACGCAGAAATCCCTACTGCTGTACTAGCATTGTGCTTGTCTAAACTTCAGAAGTTAGGAAACAAATTTCTCATCACAGAGGGTCAAAATTGGACCCATGTTCATTCCACTTCAGGTGAGGAATTTAATCAAAGCACCTTCTTCAGTTGCTTAATTATTCTTGGCCCTCAACAGTGAGTGGATGTGACTAAGCTGTGGAGCTGGATGTTTTATATTTGCCAGAATGGATCTATCACCAGGTTTTATTATGGGCTGTTATTTCTTCAGAATAGGGGCACGCCTATGTGTATATCACCTGCCAGAAAGCTGGACTTTTCAGTACCAGGGTTCAGCAAATACTGGAAATGGTGGGAGAAGCTGAGAGCAGATTCAACACACAAGGTGCTGGAGGAACGCATTTGGGGGGGGGGCTACATATAATTCTCCCTTGTAAACTGGCATTCAGTGGTACTTTCAGTGTGGAGATGAGCTCTAAATCCTGCTGTGTGTTGGAGCAGTTGGTTTCTACTGTATGAGGTTGAACAGAGAACCTCTTGTGAAACCTTAGAAGCAAGCTAAGCTTGCTTCTCCGAGCCAACTCCTTCATGTATTTCCTTTTCAATTTTATATGAATATTTAGTGCTGACATAAGATGCCAGATTGATTGCTTAGCTGTAGAGACACAACAGTATTAGCTGTCAGGCTTGACTTGATGAAGTCATTTATCAACGTAAGGTGTTTGTCCTTTTGAGACTGATGAAAGTCCCAGGCAGTGAATATAAGATGAAACCTGTTACATTTTTAATACGCCGTTTCTTGACTCCTGATGTCCATGTACAGGGTGCTCAAATCTGTTGCTCTGGGTTATGAAGGCCCACTTCACGGTGATATTTAACCAGACAAATTGAGCATGCTTTGACTTTCAACAGAAGACTGGTGACCCGGGAAGAAGGCAATAGCCCTCAGCCCGCTGATTGTCTGACTTCCTCCTCCCAAATCCTGTCCTTTACTATTAGAGTTTCCTAGGAAACCCAGCCTTGTGGCACACTAACCTTTTCCTCAGTGTGTGTGAGTTATTTACGCTATTTAAGATTGCCCAGCTTGAAGCAGATTTTCCAGCAAGGGTAGAGTGCTCCGGCCTCTCAGATCCTTCAAGAAGGAGCAAATTAGACAACCAAAAAGTCATGTAAACAACTTATTCATCACACCTGAAATTCTGGGCTGCTGATTAGTCACTTAAAAAAAAGAACCGGTTTCTTGGTTCTGTTCAGGCCCTGCATGTCTACAGCAGAGGTACTGAAGCCCAGTCCATGTCCTTCTGTGGCCATCCTCAGCATAATGTCTGGGTCTGCATAGCATGGTGTGCTGCTCTGCTCTTGCATGCAGCTGGTTATTATCTGCTTTCTACTTTTTCCTAAGAAAAAGCTGTATAGATTTCTTTGTCTATTTTAATAGGGTGCTATGTTAAAATTAGTAAAAATGAGGTTGCTGAAGAATAGCCATGAACGTGAAGCAGAAGTTTTCGTGGGTTTGTGTCTTTGTCTCATCTTAGTTGGCTAGACATTTTGGACTGAAAGCTTGGTAGAAATGAACTTTGCTTTTAAAATGAATATCATTTTTTTCCATAGCTGTCAACTGTATATTTCGTGCCCTGGATCTCCAGGGGCTCTTGTAAGTGTCTTGGCTAGTAATCGCTGAGTGTGATTGGCCAAGGACCGCGATCTATAGGTCAGAGTTATAATATTAGTTTTACCTTCCCCTCCAACCTGACCAATTGCCAGGCAGGGTGTAGATGTTCTCAGGTAGCCCCACTTGTTGATATCAGGGCATCATTTTATACATTATTGCCTATAGCATAATTCTACTTCTGTGCTCTGAATTTTTGACTTTTTTTTTTTTTTTTTAAAGGAATCTCAGCTTAGTATCACTGGAACCTGAAATAAGTAACCTTCCTTGTTTTGTCCTGGAAAAAAAAAATAAATATATATATATTTCCTATTTTTTTTAGCTATATTTATTGCAAATGCTACATAAACATTCTTTTTAACAATGCATTGGAAAAAGAATAAGTTTCTGCAATCTGGGGAGCTCATATTAGGTATTCATTTCCCAGCAGGAGTATGAAATTTGATGGTTTTGTCCTGTGTTTTGCTGAGGACTGTCACTAACAATGATAAAAATGACAACATGACAAGCCCACATGTGCATTTAAGGAAGGAAAAAAAAAAAAAAGCAGGATAATTCAATCTGTAGATTTAATTTCCATGCTCTTGCAGTCTCTAGAGACTCGTATGACTGACAACTCTAATAACAAAAATCTGGATCTGAGGGTCTTCCTCCATTGACCCAGTAAACCATTGCCAAGTCATGATGGTTGCCTGATGCACAGCCTGAGTTTCAGCTGAAGAACGAGAAACACCTGGGATTCAAGAGCTGAAAAATCTATTCAAAAAGGAAATACAAGCTGAAGTGGAAGGTCATGGGCAAAGATCAAGGATTGGGGTACCTAAAATTAATAACATAGAGGAGAAGACATCGTTCAGAATGGGGCTGTTCCTGCCTTATGGCTCATGTGGATTTCCACCCTGTGTTTTGTTACTAGTGATACAGGTATTACTGGCTCAGGCCTGGGTCTTTTCTAAATGTCCACTGTGCAGCAATGCTCTGGGCAACAGGCGGTCCCTACATCTGAAAAGAGTAACACCTACATGTGTGTGCAAGCGCAAGCAGAGACAGTGTACCTGGGAGCAGTGGCCTGCAAGGAGAAAAGCCCTGCTGCCAGCTGGGAATGCCACGGAGCTGATCTGTAGGCTTGAGCTCCCATTTAATGTGATTTCCAGCAAGTCTTGAATCAAGTTCATGATTACAGCCGACTAGCATTCTTATGTTGCTTTTATCAGGATCTCTCTTGTCTCACCCCATAAAAAGTGCTTTTTATGAAGATGTGGAGTGGCCTACTGAACGAGTGACACATCACCTCCTGAAATCTAATAGAGCTGTCATCCTTGTGTCACTGTTGTATCTGTTAAAGAGATCAGCTGAACATCTGTCCCTCCATATTTTATACAGTACAATCTACTCTGCCAATTCCCTCCAGCCAGCCAGGTTCCCGGAAACACTGTATTTTAAAAGCTTTCAGAGTTGGGAGGAAAGAGGGAGTGGATTTTTTTTTCATTTTTCAGTCAGCTGCATCTGATAAAACAACAATTTGTATTGCTGGGTAACCCCAAACATGTAAAAGCTGGTTGCAAGTTATAATGCAGTATTATAACAGAGCTGGAGTTCTTCAAACCCATTCGATTGGAATCACATTGGTCCTGAATTTGGCAAGAAAGCCACCTAATTTCAGTGCTGAAATCTGTAACAAACTGGAAGTAATTCTGCATTAGCATGGAGTTCATATAAAACAAGGCTTCTGCTTCCAAAACCGAATTACCCACAACAGCACAAGCTATCATTGTTTTTAAGACCAGACATTCAAAAACAAGCATGGCCAGTTCCAGGTGTTCAGTATTTGTAATGGAGGCCAGTTTTTCTGAGGCATATGGCTGTGTTAAACAGCATGTTGCACTCTTCTGAAAAGACTGGTCCTCTCTTGGCTGCTGTGGAAGGCACTTATACTCTTTCCAAAAAATCTGACCTATTTTTTTCTAATTCTGAATACTTTTCAAAGTCCATTTTTGACAGGATCCTTGTATTTGATTTGCTGCTGCTTACAGAAAAGAAATGCAAAGAGCTCAAGACTCTGACATAGCAGCAGAAAGCTGGAGAAAGCAGTGATGAACAGGAGGGAGCAGGAAGGGATCAGACTGTAGGGCACAGCCAGAGGAGCTTGTTTAGCAAGTCCCTCTTCCGCAAGTGCTGGGGTAACACAACTTCATCATGTGCACCTTGAGCAGAATTTCATCTCCTCCTAATGAAGAGCTGGGCAGGGTGCTATTAAAATCTAATAGATTTCAGAGCATTAGCTGTAGGCTTGCAAACACAAAATAGGCGATTGCTTTTTTTGCCCTTGTTTTGATGCTTTTTTGCCTAAACAACAGCAGGTGTTCTGAGCTGCCCTGCCAGCACTTCCATATGAGTCAGAAACCAAATCAGCTACCAAATACAGACCAAAAAGTAATCAAGTCTGCAGTACTTTTCAATTCTCTCTTTGCAGGTATTAAATTTCTTTTCATTTATGGGCTGTACCTGTCTATGAGGGAAATTTCCAGGTTAGTGTTTCTGTCTTTCTATTTTTAACCTGATGCGAGTCAAAAGAGAAAACATCCTTTCCTATCCCCAATTCTAGATTTTTACTATTTGTTTTGTTTTTGTTTTTCTGACACACATTTGCTTAAACCTGGTCTGAGAGCATAACCACATGCAAAGATGCTGTATGTTTAATGCACTGGGGATATGGAGTATTTAAAAGCTCATCTTGAGGGAAAAGTCACAGTGCAGGTAGCTTGTTAGCTGTGATGGCTCTTGATATCTTGTGAACTCACCCTGTTACACCTGTCAAAAAAGACTGCCTCCTGGAAAAGCTAAGGCAGTTTATCTCAATAAATACTTGGATACAACTTAAAGGATGTTTGCTGGCTGTGTACCTGCAAACAAAATGGTTTAAGACTAAACTGAATATGTGTGTCTGCAGCCTGATTAAGTGCTACTGATAAACTCCTAATCAAAGAAGAACAACTCTTTTGAAGATCAAAGGAACTCTTATATGTGTAGATGTGTGCAACATGTCTGATTACAAGCAGTGGTCTAGCAATGTCTTGCAGCAGCAAATAATGGTCTCAAGTTCTGCTGGGGAGGTTTAGATTGGATATTGGGAAGAATTTGGATATTGGATATTAGGAAGAGTTTCTTCATGGACAGAGTGGTTAAGCATTGGAATGGCTGTCCAGGAAAGTAGTCCCCCTCCCTGGAGGCATTTGAGATTTGTGGACGTGGTTTAGTGATGGGACTTAGTATCACAGAATCACAGAATATCCCGAGTTGGAAGGGACCCATAAGGATCATCGAGTCCAACTCCTGGACTTGATAGTAGATAGTATAGTGGACTCGATAGTATAGTAGATAAGGTTGATGGTTTGACTTGATAGTCTTGAAGGTTTTTTCCAACTTAAATGATTTTATAATTTTGTAAAATTCTGGGAAATAAACAAGTGCCAGAGAGATGGACGGATGGGGCTTCAGCACTCTCTTCTCTTGTCCTGGGCGCTCTGATAGAGTATTAGGAGAGAATGCACGTTATGGTCGGGATACCTCCTGTTCCACTTCCAAACTGAGTTTTTAGAGTCAACTGGAGAGACCTAGGAGGGATAATGAAACTAACAAATATATGTTGACATGGAAATCCATCCTGACTTCTAGAGAAAGGAGAGTTGTATCTTCTCTCCCTGCTTCTCATTGTCCATTGCAGACTTGGCCAAGAACTAGAAAAGAACAGTCTAACTCAGCTAAGACTTCTCACATTTTCAGTGCTATTCATGTTGTGTGCTTCAGTTTTTGTCTAGCACTAGTACTTTCTAGTGTAGTAATACTAACACTGAAGAGCCCTCGCTGCCCACTTCTGCTAGGAGGAAGTACTCTCAGCATGCCTCACAAGAACTGTAACCCTATCTGTCCCATAGGTTTTGGGGGACAAAAGGAAATTTTTGTAGACTCAGGCCACAGAGTTCAAGAAGTTCCTGAGACAAAAGTAGTTGTATGCCAAGGTGAGTGCTGACAGGTTGTGGAGGAGTTTGATTTATACACTGAAACTTAAGCTGTGTCTGCCAGAGGCTGGTACCAAAATACCATAAAATTTCATGACAAGAAGATACATGTTTGAGACATGCTATAGATGGCCTTAAGTTGCCTTCAGTGGAGCTGGTGTACAGTGGGGAGAAACTTGCTTTCTCATACATCTGTGCAGGCCAGCCATTATATTGCCAGTAGATACCAAAAAGCAACTGAAAATGTGAAGGAGAAAAAAAAAAGAATGTTTTCCAAACTAAGAGGTTTAGAACAAGTGACTCAAAAGTATATCTTGAGGAGGAGGGACGTTCATGCTAAAGGACAGTAAGGCATTATATACTAAAAGTTGGGACTGCTTTAAGGCTTTTCTGTGAAGGATTACATTGTTTCAAGTCCTGTATCAATGTTGTTTATGACAAATACCTCATGAAGAAAAAACATCTTGTGATTATAAATGTGTCCTGGTCTTGCTATTTCCTGGGCATGTTGGACTGTGTCTTGCTCTTTGTGAGGTCAAATTTTATCATTCTAATAAAGCAGAGTCATAAATGGGGCTGGTAGGCCACTTCCCTCTTACTAGTTTTCCACACACTCCGTGTAACCAAAGATTGAAGCATAATCTGTTGGCGCGAAGGAACTGAACTAGGGAATGCAGCCAAAGAACTTTTTCAAATACTTGAGCACTTAATGTTCCAGTCTCAACCATGGTTTACATCTGAAGTAATTTGGAGGTTTATTTTGATTAGAATCTGAATAGTCATTTTTGATTAGCAGGCTGCATAGATCAGAAATGATATTGCAAAGCTGAAGCCACACAGATTGCCAAAGGTAACACACTATCTTTGCTTACTCAGACTTTTAGTGCTGAACTTATTTGAAGTTTAGCTGAACCATGGAATATATGTTTGTTTTGCAACTGTTGTCTACCCATCTGCTTTAGGTTTTGATCAATTTCAAGAAGGGTTGGATTGTTTTGGCTTTTTTTTATTAAGAACATTAGGTGCATTAATCTTCTGAAATATCAAAACGCCCTCAAGATTAATTACAGATATGGGTCAGCTATTTGTTGCACCCTACCCATATGAAACAGGTGTTTGGGTTGGCAAGTCACCCAGAGGCTCAAGGGAACGACTTGGTAGATGAGATGCAGCCCCATGACTCTTTCTTTGAGTTTACGGTGAAAACTAGCTCTATATATTCTCCAGGAGTCAGTTACTTCAGAAGTCATGTTCTGCAAATGATTCTCATTGGCATAGATTCATAGACTCATGAAACAATTGAGGATGAAAAGAAAAATTGCAGGTAATCTGGACCAACCGCTCCACAAAGAGGGGCCAGCTGCCTTTGTCTTCATTACAGCCACCCATGAGGTAGCTGGAGAAAGCAATTAGATCCCCTTATCCTCAGCTCTCTTTTCCAGGCTGAACAAAACCAGTCTTAATCTGTCCTGTGCTCCAGTCCCTGTCTGTCTTGGCCTCCACTGGACTCGCTACAGTGCACTCATGTCTTTCTTGAGTGCAGTACTTCAGATGTAGCCTTCAAGTGGGAATGCAGGGCAATAATTATTTTCCTCCATCTTGCTGGCTAAGCTGTCATGAGTTCAGTGCAGTAGATGGTTGACCTTCTTTGGTGTATTGCTGGCTTACATTCAGCTCCTGTCCACCTGGTCCTCACCTCTCCTGCAAAGCTGCTTTCTAGATAGTTAATCTGCAGCATGCATGGGGATTATTGCATGAGGTGCAGGAGTTTGCATTGGCCTTTGTTGAATTTCATGATGTCTGTCTACTGACTTCACCTGCCAGTGTGAGAGCCCTCTGTCCCATTAGCTAGTAATATGGCTAAGCAGAGTGACCCCAGTATCAAAGTGTGAGGAGCTCCACTGGTGATCAGTCACCAGCTGAGCATCAAGTCACTGACCTCTGAGCCTGGTAGCCCACCAACTTGTTCCACACGTCCACTGGAGGCTCAGCTTGGGTAGAGGATAGTGTGCACAAGCTCTGACGAGACAAAATGGGACGGTAGTGAATGCATGATAAGAGGAAAGACACCACTCGCTAATGGCTTTCAAAAGGAGGTGGTAGCACGCAGTGTTTTCTCTGTGGAAATCTACCTCAGTAGCATATTTTGGTGCTCCTGAGCCTTGGAACCCAGGTTTGTTTTCCTAAGATCTATTTGGCAAATGAATAATGCTTCCAGCAGCCAACAGTGCTGCAAATTTGATACAGCAGCGAGCCCTCTCATTAGGTAGAAGGGATTCAGACTACAGCAGTTAAATCCAACTGCTGGAGTCCCAGCCTAGTGTTGCGGAAGGCCACTCGTAAGAAAAGCGTGTTTGCCAAATGCTGACAGATGACTGTCTTTTCCTCAACAACTAAACTCTTGTTTAGCTTTATTTCAAATGTTTACATTTCTGCTGGGATTTCAATAAAAGACCCTTGTATTGCAGCAGCAGCAGCAAGTCATCCAGCACAAGAATGGGGTCTGTAAAACTGTCCTCGTTTTGTGCTTGTAAAGCTCTTTGAGAGAGACTGCACTACCCATCCTGTGTTTTGCTTTTGGAAGGAAGTTAAACATACAGTATTTAAGCTATTTCTGTTATTGTTAGATCATCAGAACAAAGGGGATGACTGGTAGCAAGCATAAAATAGTTGAAATATATGCCCCAGAAATTATTTTCAGGGGGAAAAAAGGGGGAGGGGGTGTTCAAAAAAAAAAAAAAAAGAAGAAGAAGAAAGAAAAGAGGAAAAAAGGGTGAAGATCAGTCGTTAAGCTTTGAGCTGCTTTGTTTCATGGTTTTGTTTCTCCTGAGCTCCTATTAGCATATTGTACAGCTCCTTCCTGCTCATCTCGGGCTATCTCCAGTCCACAGATACAAGGTCACTTGTTCAGTTTTTCTGACAGAGCAATTGCTCTTGAAAAGCATGTTCTGTAGTTAGATCACTGGTATATCAGGTCCACTGAGAAGGAACGCATCCAGCACAGTTGCGTGCAATTGCTCCTCTCACTTGGTGGCTTTTTCTTCTGCACAGTGATCATCTCCCCATCTCTGAACTAGTGCTTCAGTAGCTCTGGGCAGAAGCAAAAACTGATATTTTAAATTTCCGCCTGTCTTTTTCTGTTTCAAGGTTTAAATGGTGCTGAGCAGTGAAAAAAGCAAGCATTGAGGCTGGCGCAGGATTAGCTTAGAAGCCTGGGAGCTGTGCAGATGCAGCCCCCAGCACCCGTTGGGTGCACTCAGCATTCGTAGTTCCTGTGACTTCTCAGCAGCTCCCACCCCATTCAGCACAAGTGCAACACTGAATTCATCTCTTCTCCCTGGTCTCTGAAGGGGGGGAGACGTGGAGGCAAAACCTGCCGGTCCTTCTCCCCCACTGGTGTTGACTAAATCATGTGAGAGGGATTAAGGAGACCAGCGAAGCATTTTAACCCTGCTCTCACCACACGAGCACTGGGGACATGGTGTGTTCACCCAATAACTGGCTGTGTGTATCAAAAAGGCAGTATACGAGAGGGGGGAGCAAGGTGAAGTTTAACAAACAGTCCCTAATCCAGTTAGCTCTGGATGCTGAAGATGGGGGCACAACTTGCAACTAAAGAGCCTGTGTTGCAGGATTTTTCTTACGGGAGTGTAAGAGCAACATGTTCCCTCTGAATGGCAAGCATTAGGGATCCTTTGCCGCTTTTAAGAAGGCGGCAGCACTGCAGCACGCTTGCAAGAATATCTTTTTCCAGACCTGGGGTTCCTCCCACCACTCCCCCTTCTCCATTTGGTCGTGACACTCCCACAGCCATTCCCACTCCTCCCTGGAGCTTTTCGAAACCTTTTGCCTTTTGATAGTGGCCCAGCTTCCCAGTTCAGTGCCTCGCCTTTGTGCGCGCACCGCGGAGTCGGCACTGGAAGGCAGATAATGCTTCCTGAAGTGCTCCTTTAGCCCAGTGGGAGAGAGGCAGCCAGCAGCATCCATGCGGGTTATTAAGCTGCACTGGAAGGGAAGAGCAAACTGCAGAGTTGTATTAGTTTATTTATCATCAGCATTTGTAAGGTACCTGTTGCCTTAGTAATGGGGAGCAATGTATGTAGCTTAGAGCAGGCAAAATCACCCTCTGGCCAGGGAAATAAAAAATTCATAGCCTTTCCTCAGGAGCCACTCCTCCTGGGCTTAGGGAGGGAAATTTAGAAGGCAGAAGAAACCGAGCTGGTTGTTATGATTGTACAATCCCAGCCAACGTTCATTCATTCACTGCTTCTGGGCCCCCTGCGGAGCTGCTAACAAGTTGTGTGTGTATCTAGAGCAGGCAGGAGTGTGTTGGAGGCAGGGGGGCAGGGGAGTGTGCGGGCTCATGTAACCCACACCATGCTCAGCACCCTTCTGCACAGTGGGCTTGGGGTTATCCTGAGCTGTCCTTAGGTGTCCTTCCAGCCCCCAGGTCCAGCAGACCTGTTTTCACAATTGTTATACAGCCCATAAAAATGCATCAGCTGTTACTGCTCCTTACTTCCGTTGCTCTCTTGTTGTTGCTGCTGCTACTACTTTGACTGTAATTTTAATTGCCTGCTCTGCACTGACCTTTATCCTGACACTGAAAGATTTAATGGTGGAGTGAAGCTCCAGAATCGATGTTAACGAGTCTTTATTTGGGACTATTTTATTTAATAAACTCTCATAGCTACTAGGGGTGATTTACAAAACTTATCTTCGCTGACTCTCTGGAAAAACAGAGTATCAGCAAATACATTTCTTCAGCCAGTAATGGTTCCTTCTTTATTGGGAATCACCCTGGCCCCTAAGTCGTGGCCACAGTTTTATCTGCCCAAAAGCACTATCTGCTCTAAATTTTAACCAGATAACTTATTGCCCCAGCAAGGGCAAGAGAAAACCAAGCTTCTCATTCAGCACACTTTGAGATGAGGAAGCAGAGATCGAAGTAGCTGATTACTTGCAGAGCAGAGCTTCTTCTCAAGCCGATCTAAGCTAGTAGTGAAGTTTTAAGTGTCCCGGGTAATAGGAGTCTGGACAAAATGCTGTAAAAGAAATGGGATGGAACAGCTAGGCTTTGATGGAGACATGGCTGGCTAACCTAACAGGCATTCCTTGTCTTTAACAACCCTGCTACAATGTGCAATGATATGTGCAGTGTTGAGTTCAATGTGCAGGTTTCTGCTTTAAAAAGAGAAGAAAAAAAATTAATTGGCATTCTGTTCTGGCAGACAACATGCCATCGGGGCTGTGCTCCCCAGCAGAAATGCCACGGAGACAATCTGTCTCCTCCTACCCATCACATTTCTTTCCATGCCAGTGGCTGGCGGGGCACTGCCATCCATATGCAAAATGCAGGCTGCCGACTGCAGTGGTATTTGCAAAGGTGAAACCATGCAGCTGTTGAAGAAGCTCACTTGCTTCTGATCAGAAACGTCGATGAGCATTTTATGGATGATAGGTTTGAGCAGTTTTTCTGAAGTGACTCCACTCTGCTTCCTTTTGCCCTCTGATTTGGCTGTGGTAGCTGTTGTACATACTTAGCAGCAAATGATATAATAAAGGGTTATTAAGTGATGCAAATGTGTTAAGAAGTGCTATCCACAAATCAGTATAAAATATTCTAGGTTATTATCAGACCCTATTACAAGAAAATTGAAGGATTTTGCATCAGTTCATTAACTAGTTATGAAACTGTCTCTCTTATTCAGCTTTCATATGCCATATTAAATGTACAGTTGTAAATGAAAGGTGACTGGGCCATTTATTGAAAAACAAATGAATGGGTATGATTAAAAAAAAAAAAAAGGTGGGGGTAGTGTTTTTGTATGGGGATCCTGCCAAGAGGAAGAGCAGTCCCCAAAAAATAAGAATGTTGTGGACTAAAGGCACATTGTGGCAGAGTCCTGAATTTGCTGTTTGAAAGATCTACCTCGGGGACTTGAGTGAAGTATTATCTAACCATCTGAGACACAACCCTATAATTCATGGGTCATTGACACAGTAGAGAAGATCGGTTCTGTCTATTGTAGCAGCAGAGAGACTCGTAATCCATGGATTATTAACGTGGAAAATTGAAGGGGCTGTTACAGGCTTGTGGTTTATTAGACTACTGTGGATTTAGGGAGCTTTAATTTGAAGATTATGGACACAATGGAGTGCAACATATCCCTTGACAATGTCAGTGGCAAGGCTTTTGTACAGGAGAAAGCTTCTGCCTGAATTCTGGCCTTCCCCATCCCACAGGATACTGCTTAGGGAAATGCTTTTGGGTCTGTAATCACCTTTGAAACTCGTTTGATCAAAGCAACTAAGAAACACAATTTGCTGAAGATAACGTTCCCTGAGCTCTCCAGTCTGGAAACCATTTCATTCTAGCAAGACTTTTCTTGCTAGCACTTGATTTACGCCCATTGTTGTTGTTTTGTCTCTTTGATGCTATACTTCATTAGCTCCACAGGATGCTCTGCCACTGGTCAGCTGAATGTATGTCACATGTTAGAGAAGGACCAAGGAATGAAACCTTGGATTTCCACTAGCAACTGTCTTGAGAAATACGCTCCTGCTCCTGAGCACTATCTCAAAGGAACAGAGCAAGCTCATTTCTACTTCCCATCTCATCTTTGACTAATAGAGATGTGTGGAATTGAGACATGGTGAGGTTTAAACGCAACCATAATTCAAAAAAGAACTAGCCTTCTCTGAAAGCCCGCCAGGGAGAGTTTCTCCCCTGCCCAAGCATCTTGCAGTTCACGTATTACCCTTTTATCCTCTTCAGTTCCAGAAGCAGGGCAGGAAACCAGGCATCATTACAGGAGATGCTGCGAGAAGTGTTGGGCTTTACATGTAGCAAGGGAAACTCAGAGCAGGTGTTAGGGTAAGCTTTGTAACTGCAAGGATGTTTGAGAATGGGAATAGTTTGCCTATGGAGTGTGTGAGGCTCCATCACCAGTGGTGTCTGAGAACAGGTAAGATGTCTGCTGGGAAGGGCTCAGCTGTAACCCACTCTGCAGCATGACCTGGACAACCTCCCAGCTCAATTCCTAGATCTACTTCCACAATAAAAGATGAAGGGAGCTGTGGACAGAACTAACAAAGTGGCTATTTGGATTAAGGGTCTTGATGTGTCTTCTGAGCGCATGCTCGGCTCTGGGTGTCTGTGCTTGCATGGGTTGGATTTGCTGCTCTTTAGTGCGAGTGTCTGCAGCTGTGAGTGTGCTAAGGGGGAGCAGTGAGGAAAGCCAAATGTCATCTGTCCCTGGCATTGTTCATTTTATTGCACTGTTGTCCCTAAAAGCGTGATTTGGTTGTGGAGCTCCTTGCTGCTGGAAGTTGAGGAAGTCAAAGCTTGAATGGGATCAAAAGGAACTGCACAAATCCATGGGACATGGCTCATGAATATCTTATGAATGACGGTTAAGACACAACCGCAGCCCAAAATTTCTAGAAACTGGCAGGATGGTAGGAGGAACAGGCCATGCTTGTCCTCTTGTCTCAGCTCTTTCCCTAAGGCAGGTACTGCTCACAGTTTCTACTTGATTTCATCTTAAAGCTTAACAAAACCTTAAAACTTTTTCCCAATGAGGAAAGGAGTAAAGGAAGAAGACAACTATACAGAATAAACTGATTATAGGGTATGTGAATTGGGGAAGGGGGAAAGAAAAGTAAGTGAGGAGCTCTTCCAGGCCAAGAGAGGAACAGACAGGTGAACTGAATGTTCCCTTTTTGATCCCATTGATGTTGGGCAAGGAGTTCACAGCACGAAGACAGGTTCAACTCAATTTCTCAATCTCAGTTCTCAATAGTCAATGCTCTTTTTCTCATGTTTGCCTCTATTTTGCAAGATGGGGATGATGGAGGAGAAAGCATGTGCAGGACTTCACAGCCTGGCTCAAGAGAGTTTCTAGGAGCAGCACTGGGCAGTAGGACAGTCTCTGTCCTTTGATGCTTCAATGTGCCCTCAAGGCTTGGGTTTTGTGTGAAATCCTAGTAGTGAGGCAGAGCCTTGGTTAAATCATTTTAAAATTGATTGGGGTATTTCACCAGCTTGAGTGATTATTTTAATTGGAAAAAAAAAAAAAGTATATTTACTTGAAATAAACTCCTGTTTTTTCAACCATGCTTATATTAAACAGCTTGGTTTATATTTAGTAGAAAAATGTTTAATATTCAATCTGGGAATAGTTGTTTAACACAAATAGCTATTTGTTCAAAATTAATTTTCACTCTGAATATTTACATTTGCTTACTTTCCCTCCCTTGTCCTCTTCATTTCCCTTCACTGCCCCGCATTCACCCCTCCCCCCCAAAAAAAACAAAACAAACAAACAAAAAAAACCCATATATTTCCCAGGGAATATGCATGTTTTAGAGTAATGCAAAACAAATGATAGATTGAGTGTATTTGCAATGGCCTTTGAAAACTGTCCCAGTATCCAAAGACTGCTCAGTTTTATTCCTCTAAGTGTTCTATGCTTACTGCTGCAACATGTCATCTACACAGCCAGGAAGTTGTACAAGATATACAAGATATTCAAGCCAACAGGATAAAATCCAAGTGATGTTTTAGCCAGCTTTTGAAATGAATAGAATTTTGTGACCCAGGACTCCAGCAATGAATATTAACTGAGCGGTCAAATGCAGCTGGTCCATATGAAGTTCTCTGCGTAACTTCTAATTTGACATGTGAAACATTTTTTATCATTTAAAAATATAGTAGGATTTTGAGCACTATGTTATTTAAGGAAGCATATACTGTTGCAATAGAACAAGAACCTTTTGAGAAGTGCTTTGTTTTGGAAGATAGCTAGGCTTTAAAAAGCTTTTGGGATTTATGTAGTACAGTTATTGAGTTAATATTCCAGTCTAATGTATGGATGTACTGGTAGTGAGATATTCTGAAGCTGCCGATTGTAAAATCTTCTCAGTTTGAAAATTTCTTACAAAACTGAGGATTTTGAAGGAAGGCTCATATCTCCACTGAGCATGTGTACTTTCTGCTCAAGCCAAAGATGCGTGATTTTTGGTAAATGCAGAACATGAACCTCCATGATATGGGAGTGCACCGTTTAATGGTGATAGAGTGGACATCTGCAAGTTGTTCTGAAAACTTTGATTGCTCTGAAGCCGTAAACTGTAAAGTATTGAGCATCTTTCCTTAGACTTCAGCAGATGACTCTCAGAAATATGCAACAAAATGTTTCTCCTGTTATTAGCAGTAGTTTTAAGGTTATGAAGTAGCCTAAGGTCAAAATTTCATTTTTTTCTTGAGCATGATGCTGGATGAACAATAGCCGAATAACTTTTATTTACAGTATTCCAGTCACTGACTACACTCCCTCAAGTTATTCACACAATCACCTGTTTTTCCAGCTCTGCCCTATGGTGTGGTTGGATCTGGTAAACAGCTGGAGTGAAAGGGATGTGGGAGGTAAAAACATTGTAAAACTGAGGTAGGTAAGATGCTCTCCTGGTGAGTATGTGAAGGAAGGAAAGACTGAATTCCTGGAACTCCACATCACTCTCCCTGAGAGAGGATTGTGAAATAATGCATATTTTGGTTATTTGGTTGCTGATGTTCAGAGCAGAACTATATCCAGCTGTAGGTTTTGTGCCAGAAGACTAAGCTTTCTTTCCGTATTCTAGAAAGCAGAATGGTCCTGTCTGACAGTCACCTTCAGAGTGACACCTGGGGCTTTGTTGCACAGACTCCTGGCTGCATGTAGTGAAGAGGGGCTCCCCATGCCTTTGCTCCCAGTGGGGCATAAACCTCCGAGATCCGACCTTCAGGGTGCAGGTGGGTAGCATTGCCTGAAGACTCCACCAGATTCCTTCTACTCAGGCTACCGCTCCCCTGCCTTGAGGCTTTCCCATGCAAGGTCAGATGGTGAGCTGTGAGAAGAGGGCTGACACCAGCTCGAAGCAAGCCTGGCCATTTCTCCTCAGCTTTGCCAAGACAGCCACTCTGCTGCGGAGAGACAAGGTGATAACTTCTTTCTTCACTTGATCAAAGTAGTCAAATTATGTTCTTTTGGAGCTTTGAAATTAGCATCGCGTAACATCTCTTTTCACTTAACTACTTTACCCATTCATTACCCATCCAAACAGGAACCTGGCAGTGATTCCTGTATTCAAGTTTTTTGGATCAGTAGTTATATCTGTTGTCAGTCCAGAAAATGTCAGCTTTCATCTCTCCTCTCTCTCTCTCTCTCTCAGAGCTTTTCCTTTTAAACCAAAAGTTTTGTTTAAATATTTAAACAATTATTTATTTAAGTAGCAAACTGATGCATCCTCCACTCACGTCAAATTTCACTAGCCAGTATTTCTCTGGCTTGGCTTGTTGTCTTATGGCTCAGCAGATAACATAATAATGACCTGTAAGAAACCCCCGCAGGATGTATCCTGGGGAGAAAGAGGACAATGTCTGGATTTCTTGATGGTCCTTCCCTTGGAAATGTTACTCAGAAACATGTTGTTATTCAGGTGCAGAGAATATGTTTGGTGCTTTGCATGTGCTGTATCTATAAGGAAAGATCTTCCATGGTCCCTTGTTTTGTATCTGAAGTTGCTGGTGTTTCCTGCAGGAATGCCTAAGCTCTGTGTTTACTAGTCCGATGAGTGGCCATCATTTAATGTTCCAACCATACTTGTAATCAGCAGGGTTCCCATGCTGTGTATCAACGATATTTTGTGAACTTGTTTCAGTAACTTCCCATGAATCATCGGTAGAGTTGACAGTTGAAGTAGACGTGTCAAATTACTATTACATAGTTACATTTTTATTTTTATTTTTTTAAGCCTGGTTTCTGAAAGAGAAGATTTCTGCCATCAGACTGTTGGTCATACTGTACATCTGAATACATTGCCAAGTTTCATCAAAATTTGACAGACAGACATGTTAGCAATATCAAGATAAGCAACTGAGGAAAGGAGAGATGAAATTCATGTGACCACCTGTCCCCCTCCCCCATTCCAGAAAAAAAAAAAAGCCCTGTAATCTAAATAATCTCAAGAAAATCTCCAGATCCCACAGAATATTCATAAGAGAGAATATTCCCTCTATAGGAGATGCTCTGATCTGATTCTTGGTGTTTT
>VXAA01006957.1:168385-187172 GCA_013399115.1 Anseranas semipalmata
GGGGGGGGGCGGGGGGGGGTTACTATCCAAAGGCTGGCCCAACCCTGAGCCAAGAAGCCAAAGGAAACAAGGCTTTGCAGCCTCTGTTGCTTATGAATTGGCTTGTGGTTAAATGTTTTCCTAGCTTCACCTTCAGAAATGCATGCCAACTTTTTACTTTTTTTTTCTTTCTTTTTTTTTTTTTAAATACACAAAGATGTTTTTTCTATTAAGTATTGTGCAACTGCCTTGGGAGATGCATTTCCAGTATGTTCTTTATTAACATTTCTAAAAGACAGAGGGGAAAAGGAGCTTGAGGGCAGAGAAAGGTTTCTTGCATCAGATGGGATAGTGACCTGAGAACATTGCTGGTGTGGGACAGAGGCTTCTGTAAGACCAAAACGCAAACATGCCAGATTCATGATACAGTGGGATGTCCCCATGATCCCAGAACTCTGCCTGGAACATGGATGTNTAAATAATCTCAAGAAAATCTCCAGATCCCACAGAATATTCATAAGAGAGAATATTCCCTCTATAGGAGATGCTCTGATCTGATTCTTGGTGNTGCATGCCAACTTTTTACTTTTTTTTTCTTTCTTTTTTTTTTTTTAAATACACAAAGATGTTTTTTCTATTAAGTATTGTGCAACTGCCTTGGGAGATGCATTTCCAGTATTTTCTTTATTAACATTTCTAAAAGACAGAGGGGAAAAGGAGCTTGAGGGCAGAGAAAGGTTTCTTGCATCAGATGGGATAGTGACCTGAGAACATTGCTGGTGTGGGACAGAGGCTTCTGTAAGACCAAAACGCAAACATGCCAGATTCATGATACAGTGGGATGTCCCCATGATCCCAGAACTCTGCCTGGAACATGGATGTTTGGACCTTAATGGTCCTATAATGAATGCTGATAAAACCATGTGTTTGTGCTAGATGCCAGGCATGTTGCGTGGCAGGGATCACCCAGGAGCTGTTTTTCAGCGCTGTGGTTTCCATAGACCCTCATGACCAACTGCTTGACATATTATTGCTGAGAAAAGGTGTTGGAGCTGAATGCTACTTTCAGGTCTGAAGCTCTCCTCCAAGTCTGCATAAGCATTTTGTTGCTAAAAGAAAGAAGACAACATATAGGAAGCAATGATGCTGTATAGACTCTAGGCAGCATTGCCTAACATGAGGGCAATTGTTCTGATGTTCTCTTCATACATTTCTGCTTGCAAATATTTTATAAGTCATTCATGCCTGGTAAAGGGGAGAAGCAATATGTTGAACTTTTCCTTCCTCTGTCTCCTTTTTTCGGCTGACTTGTCTGCTGGAGAACCTCACTCTCCTGATCTTTTCTGATAAGGGAGGAAATGACTGTTTTTGCCATTTTCTGAAAAGGAAGAGCTGAGGCAGAGGAAACTAATTCTGTTGAGGTGAATTAGGAGAGAAAGAGGTACACAGAGCAAATCTCAAAATTCTCCCCAGATGTCCAGCTTCCCTTGGCACCAGGCATTAAAGAAATTCCTATACGTTTTCTGTCTGCATCTTTGCAAACCCAAATCCCCCTGGATGTCTGGCACTAAATCATCTACCCCTGGTTACAGAAGGAATTTGAAGTATCGCAGGGAACTTGTCCTTCTTCAGCAACAAAATGGTGTGTAATTGCTGGTCTTTCCATCTCGTGTGGTGTGTTCTAGAGAGTTGGCCAGTCTGAACCGGGCACATTTCAGCTGTCAAATTCTTTGTTGGGGAAAAGTCCCAAGATGCCTTGCGTCAGTAATAACTATACGTGTGTGTGTGTGTGTGTGTGTGTGTGTGTATAAAATATACTTACAGTGTCAAGAAAATAAGAAAAGAGAGCTTTTGAGATTCCAGATTCTCCTCCAAAGGAGGGTTATGCCTGTTGGTAGTGGTTCGTGAAAGTACAAGAGCTAGGTTGCATGAGGTTCTTCCTAAAAACTTATAGGTGACAAACGAACACTAAGCGCTGAGTAGTTCTTTTTCCTTTCTTTTCCTTTTTTTTTTTTTTTTAACTTGTTTAATTTTTCCAGTAAATGCCCTCCCTCCAGAAGTTCAGCTGGGATTGCTTACTTAAATTTATTTTGCTAAAAACAGGAACTGAGCCTTAAAACCATTATTAATAAACAGTTTATTTTTTACATTGAGGCATCCAATATACTTCATAAATTATTGTCCATTTAACTAAAGACACCTTTCCAGCTGTTTCTCTAATCAGCCTAATCCAAAGACCATAAATTCAATGGGTGCTTTGCCAGTTGTGTCAGGGACTTTGGTGCAGGCACAGCAGTCTCAGGGCTCCCTCCCTTGTCACCCCACACGTTACTGGGTCCCGGTTGGAGCTGATTTGCAGAGGCCTTGAGACACGCATGAACTTGTGGGGACTCTGCCTCTTCACCAGCAGGTTGTCCAAAGTGGGGGCTGCCATGGCTGCCCAACACAGTGGGCCTGGTTCTCCTCTTTACACCTTTTTTCTTATTCTCCTTGAATTCAAGAGTGGACCCATGAGAAAGAAATGTAACTTAGCCACAGCTATCTTAGAAGAGCAAGTCTGCCACTGACATAGCCAGCAACTTGCTCAATGACCCTTTTAGCTAAGCTTGAAGATCATTTCCTATGAAATTGAGTGGGATGTTTCAGGCAGCTGGTTGGAGAGAAGAGCCTGTCTGTAACTATTACCGTTAAAAAATCGTAATAATAAAAAAATATTCCTTTCTACAGCTGGCTCTCTGTGAGCCGCCTGAGTTCAGGAGTAACCAAATGAGTTCATGGAAAACAATTCTACTGAGGGCTATGAAATACCAATACAAAGACACCACCCTGGCTCCTGAAATCACCCGTGAACTTTGTTAGAGAGGTTTAAGGAGAAACGAGATGGGGCGGGGAGAAGATAAAGGTAACTAGAAATGGCTGGGTCGGTAAAATCCCTCCACTTTAAAAGTCACCTGCAAAAGAGGGGAAGGTGGATTAACTTTTGTTTACGGTGAAGTGCCAGAGATGTGCATTTTTTCTTCTCTGCATCTCACTTTAATTGACTTCTGTTACCAGTCCTCACATGCTCCAGCAGCATCCGTGAAGTGATTCAAATGAGGGTGAGAGAAAGCCTGTGATGTCTGCAGATAGAAAAAGATCAATAATTACAGGTAGCTAGGTATTATTCTGCAATAATACAGAATATGACCAGCCAACTCTCTCTGTGATCTGCCCTCGCTTTGTCAGGCACCACAAAGCTCCCTTGATCCTCCGTGTTCATGTGTGTGTGCAGGCAGAAAAGGGATGAAATGAAGGCATAAATACCAGAGCTGCGTGAGGAAAGAATAAAAAGGTCTGGAAGTTTTTTGTTTTTTTTTTTTTCCCCCCTCATTCTGCAGTGCTTTTTCAAGTATCTGAACCGTCTCTACTGACCAAGTAGCTGCATTTAAGTGATGGTATCATCTGCCTGGTGACATCAACACTGATTTGCCTTTAGGTAACACTTCTCAGAAAGGGAAATTTAATCTATTGGATTACTTTTCCAAGGAATTTTGTGGTAAAAAAATGCAAACAAGAAAGCTTTGCATGGCCAGCATTTGCTTTTACTTATGACGTCCTTTAAAACAAAGGTTAACCATCTGGTCAGACAGCCCTAGTAGGGCTAAGGTTCAAAACTGAAAGTAGCAGCCCAGCAGAAGTGTGCTAGTAGTATGTGTGGTGAGCAAGAGCTGGGTTTCAAGCTGGGGGCTACGATAAATCTGAATTGGTACGAGAATCTGTAGGGGCTTGGGTGTCAGCTATTTTGGGTTATTTTTTCACTCTGTGAATTTTTCATTTTACTATGGCGTGCAGCTGAGTTGAGAGGCTTGTTTGTTTATTCTTGATGAACCCTATAAAGAGAAACATTTTAGGTTGGAGAGAGCTGGAAGGGAAAGCTTGAAGGCAGCCTGGGAGGCTCTCCCCGGCCTCCTTAGAGGCAGATCTCCTCCCTGTCGGTTGCTTGCCTTGGGACTTTCCCCTTGGCAGCCCTGTCCGGCTGTTCCCATCAGGCGGGATCACTAACAAAGGCTGGAGGACTGTGCTGAAGGGGGGCACTCGGGACGGGGGACGGCCCCTTCGTGCACCACAGCAAAGCTGGAGCTGGTGCTACTTGGCTGAATTGGGGTCTGTGCGTGTGGCTTTAACCTCATTTTATGCTGCAGGCCTCCTAGCACATAAGAAAGCAAATTCAAGCATGCTACTATGTTCACTGAGGCAGCAAACTNGGGGTGGTTGGGGGGGGGGGGGGGGGGGGGGGCTGGAGAAAATTCCCCTCCTTCTGCAGTTCATGGTGTTCTTCTAAACTATTTATAAATAGGTCTACTGTAGCCAGTGTTTGCATTTGGACGGCTTCACTGTTCTCGTTTTCAAGGCTTCTCTTAGATCTGAAAGTAAAGGTCAGGTTGACTCCCCTCATCTGAAATAAAGAGGAGAAGGAAGTTAACCCTGTAGTCAGGTGGCTCAAAAGCAGTAATTCCCATGAATGTGAGCAAGTCCTCCGTCGTGCATGGCTGGGGCAGAGCTCTGGACCCACTCTCACTTTTTTGCTCCATTTTCATTTCCCTGCCCTCTTCATTAGCTGATGACAGTTTTAGCTTCCTACATCCTTTTAAAGAGATTCCCCTTGCACATCATCTGGGATTCATGAACTGCAGAGATCTGGTAAGCAGCACAAATCACACGCTTCTGGCCTGCACTTGCCAGAAGCCCCGGATAAGTTTTCAGCTGAGTTTATGCTTTGCCTACTTCCAGTCTACAGAGGAATAATATATGGCTCCATTTTCTCCACAAAAAAAAAAAAAAAAAAAAAAAAAAAAAAAAAACTTGCACCAAAAATAACAATCTATTTTGTGAAGGATTATTTTTTGCTGATTGAGAGGTGTTTGGAGATGACAGGCATCTAATCTCATCTTAAGCCTTAAATTGCAGTAAATCCTGTATTTATTTACTTTTTACTTTAGCCAAATAGGACATTATCCTGCCTTTGAGTTGACACTTTCAAGGCTTGCTTTGGCTGAGTGCTGCATGCTAAAGGCATTAATATCTACTGTCACTGGAGAAGGAAGAGCACAGAGCCACCGACTCATTTATGAAACAGCTAAAACACTCAATGGGATTATGTGGCTCCTAGGACACAGAATCGGAAGCAGCTTGTTAAGCAGTCTTTATGTTGTGTTACAGATATTTAACAATCTTTTTGCTTCTGCAAGGGGCAATTGAAGGACAGGTAAAACACCCTGAAAAAAACTGAGATACTGCACTGTGTGTATAGGCAACATCCCATCTGCTTCCTGGTGTTGGCATCTGAAGACAGGCAGTAGGGAAGGTCTCAATGGATATTTCCTTAAGGTCCCACCCTATATCTGAATGAAGAAAGCATAGTTTTGAATAAGACTGTGCAAAAATTCACTTCTGATTTTTTTATTATTATTATCTTTTAATAATCAAGTGCACCTTATTCACAGGACCTGGCTAGCAGCCTTCTTCAGAATAGATGATCTTTGAATCAAATGGTATATTTACTTTGGGATGGGTTACTGATGAATAGGTGTTTCTAGGTGTTCTGAACTTGGGGCATGTATGTGGTAGGCTGGTGCATGATGAACCTAAACAAAGAAGACTTACATGACTGAATATCATTTTATTGCCTACTTAAGAGTTTGAGGTGAAATGTTTGTATAAAAGAAGATGCATTATCCCAAAACAATGGTTGTATTTCTGCTATTGCTAACACTGTTACAAAGAACCAAAAGTTCTCTGTAAACTCTCTGCTCTGACTGAGCTATGAATTAAGGGCCAGATGAATTTCTAACAGTAGGTCCCAACCACCGAGAGCAGGCACTTGGCCTTGGAGGTGTCCTGAGCAAGAGGCGACTAGAGGTCTGTTCAATTACAGACCTAGTTCATGTGCATTTTTACGGATGTGTGCTTTTTCACCCAATGATAATGTGTGCAGGTGTAATTTCTTTAACTGCAGAAGCACTAAAAAATTAATTGTCGCTGTTCTCCTTGGATGTGTTCAGCTGTTCCCAGCTCTGAACATCCCACAGGCTCTCAGGGCTGATTTCTGTGCAGGCAGGAGCTGTTACTCTGGCAAATGAATATTCAGCCTCTGTTCGGAAATCTAATTTTCTCCCCATGTGTGTAGTGGGAACAACTGCATGGCATTCTTGTCACAGTGTTCCTTTTCTAATTTTCCTGCATTTTGCCCTCTTGCAATCTCCACGGTTATGTTTGGCATAGTAATTATTACTGTTCCAGCTGTAATTCTTGCAATAGGGGATCCTATTGCAAGCATTGCTAGGTGTCTTGTGAACTCCAGCACTGGTGAGCACGGACCCTGCCAGAGCTTTTATTATGGACTTGTAATTTGTTTGGGTATTCACAGGAAGGTTTGATGTGATTTACCTCAATGCTATAGCAAAGTGAATTGCCAAAATGGTTTACCTCTGAACTATGATCTTTTATCTAGAAAAGTGCAGTTTGTGACAGGTGTTTTGGAATGGGTTTCTGCATAGTGTGTTTTTCTATTGCTTGGTGCTTGAGTTGAATGGCATAGATTTTAGTCTTATACATCACGGAACAAAGCAAACATTTAAAGTACTATTCATGAGAACTATCTCTATTTCAACAGCTGTTTTGATTGTCACAAAATCAGTTATTTTAATACATGGTCAGGTCAATTTTAATTTTTTGTAGATCTATTTCAATAATAGAGACTAGCCTTATAGATACGTATCCATGGAGACATTAAAAGTTGAATTTGCTTTCACATATTCCTTCCATTTACATTGATTAAATGTTATACACTAAATCATTCCCCTACCCATTAACATATGATTTGCCCACTCGTAATTACTTTGTCATCCTTACTTCCTCAGGCTATTTTCAACTTTAAGCCACAGTTAATCCATGACCTTAGTGCTTTTGTCTCCAGGTCTGAATTATGTAAGTATTACAGAACAAAGATTGAAATGAACTACTCTTGGCTTTATTTTACCACTACAGTCACCTGATCAGCTTTTCTATTTCCACTAACTAAAATAATAGATTAAATTTAATTCCTTTAAGAAAAGATCATAAGATTTTTTTTTTTTTTTTTGTCACTGTGACAAGGCCAAATAAGAAATATTTCTACAGGGAAAGTAAAAATGGAGGAAAATAGTAACTGTCTGCTTTTCTGGGTGTTCAGGATTCCTGAACAAGTGGGCACAAAGACAGCTGAGGCAGGAATGTACCCCATACTCTGCAGTAGCCACGGCAATGGTAATTGAATAAAATCTGCTGACGGGGGGGGGGGGAGGGGGGAAATTGGNGGGGGAAATTGGTGATGGAGCTGAAATAGAAAAGTAGGTACATTTAAAGGACCCTTTTGTAGTGTGTCTCCTCAAACTCCTTCTCCATCCATGAGACTACCCAAGAAGGAGAACACCTGTTGAATGTCAGGTTTCCTTTTGGATGCAGGCGTGCAGCGTCGTATAGCATGGTCATTCTTCTAACAGACTGGGCAGTTTGCTGCTGCTTATGTTCCAGACAAGCTGTCTGATTCTTGTTTGAAATGCTATCTCTAAGCTGCTTTTGTTCAATCAGTCACTTTCATGAAAGGTTATAATCAAAAGGCCTTACTTTTGGAAGCATTTGGCACCCTTACATGATACTGATTTCCAAGTGGCGTGTAAATAAGGGGTCACATTTTCCAAAGAGAGTACTGCCCCACCGTCAGCGTTGTGAGAAATCTGCTTTGCAGCTCCATGGCTGTATTTAGGGGGAAACATTGCTGACAGGCTGAGTCAGTGGCCCAAATTCTCCTCCCTTTATCCATGTAACCACATGAAAGCTTGTGCCTCCTATCCACAGAGTGTGCATGAATAATTTGCTTGGCATGGGACTGGAGCTAGCTAGCACAATAACTATGCTTTTGTAGGCTCCATATGTCCCTTGCTTTGGAGCTTTTCAAACGATACAAAACTCTGGTACTGTGACTAAAATGAGAAAAGCCTGGGCAATGACTTCAGAAGCAACGGGGAGTGACCTAAAGCTCATGAAAGGACTCTTGGCTTCAATGGATGTTGACCCAAGTCCATAAGAGACTTGAGTTACATCCAAACCCTATGGAGATCCTGGAATGACCCCTGCAGTCTGCAGGGAGATTGGTGGTGGTTGTTTTTTGTTTTTGTTTGTTTGTTTGTTTCAATCACTGCAAGGGCATCCTAATTTCCACATGCTTCAGAAACACCAGGTTCTTTAACTGTGCTTTTCAGAATATGCTCAAGAAATATGCATGCACACATTGCCTGTCCTCCTCCTCCTCTGTGCACTGAATATTTTTGGTGTAGGAGAGTTCAGCAACGGAAGCGTAAACCTTCTGTTTACATCTATAAACAAGATAAGGTACAAATTGCTGCAATACAAACTTCCTTGCTCTGGCCCTCCACTGACCTCGGCTATAAACTAAAAGGAACCTCCTTTCTCACAGTTGCAGGAGGCTCAAGTCTCTAGGGCAAAGTTTCAAGCAGCAAATGTGCTTGCAAAATCTTCTGTGTGAATTTTTCCAACTGCCATGCCATTCATACATCCCCCAGGGCCAGGGGGCTCATTGCTGTGGCATGATGGCAGGACAACGTTGAACCCACGCTTGCAGGGTACTCCAGACACCTTCAGCAGTGATTTGAGGCTGTTTGCATTTGTGAATTTTTCCCGAGATCAAGAAACAAGTTACATGGACTTTTGCTGAAGGGCTTGGTTAGGGAAGTGCAAGCTTCTAAAGCATTACAGAAGAAGGAAAGGAAAAAAAAAAAAAAAAAAAAGGTAACTGACATTGGTAACTGACATCACAGTCACTGTATCACACAGACACCAATCTCTTTTCTCCTGGAAGCTCTTTGCTGGATCAAATAAATTGGTTGCAAAATATCTAAGATTCTGCCAAGTAGAAACAATCTACTTTTATGGATTTCAGTGCACACAGAAAGAAAAAGAAGCATCCATAAGACAAGAGCTCGTTTCTGTGCACAGGAACCTGACTCCCCGGTGACCTAGGCAGATGATATGTGGCCTGAAGGAAGGACTCAAGGAGAGGGCAGGGTATCAGAAAAGTTTTGGGGAATGGGGCAGAAAAGTGAGAGGGATTTCTGTCCTTGACAACTGTAATTATAGCTCTGTGCACCAAAATTCTCCCACCCTTTGTTGCTAAAAGCTCACAGCTATTGGCAATCCTAGTCTGGCTACGCATGATAGCCATTGAGACTATGTGATTTTTTTTAATCAGAATTTGGTAATCTGAAACTTCCGCAGCCATGTCTGTCCTGGGTGCTCAGTACAAGCTAAGCTGTCACGCTTGGTATCAACATCGGACTGTAGGGGAGTGCAAGGCTGAGCTTTTCAACTCGAACATTGCATTTGCAAAACGGCGAGAGTTACAGTGGTGTTTGTATCTCCCCAGGCGGGACTCGGATCCATCTTTTCTTGGAGCAGCTCAGCAGAGGAGCACAAAGAAGTTACTTCTGGCGGGGGTCACCCAGCAGCACATCCCTGGAAGATGGACTGGTGTTCAGGTGAGGCACTGCTGTAAGCTCACCACCTTCTTATGCTGTTGAATAGTCATCACTGGCATGCCATTGTGTCATGAGACAGCCCCTAACAGGGCAGCAGTTCTGGTATGTTTAAGCAATGCAGAAGCTCCTCTTTCGTTCCGTGTGCTGTGCAGCAGATTGTAGGAGAGCAGCTTGGGAACAGCAGCAAGAGAGAAGGGACACGGGGACTGTTCTTGGTCCGAGCTTTTACGAGGCTGCACAAACAGCTGAGAGGTGGTGACTCCAGGTCCTTCCTGATGTTCTCAGTAGAAGCATGTCAGATCTTGAAAACTGCTGACTCCTGGCCCTGGGGCCTATTTTCCATTCATAGCAGTGCTCAGACAAATCTCATGTCGTCAATTAGATACTGCTGCTCTAAACCAGATGGTTTTATATATACATAGCTAGGGCCACAAAATTATACTCTCACTGTTCTGAGGAGTTAGTTAAATCACAGAATCAAACAGGGTAAGCATGGGTTTGTTTTCATGAGCCCAGTACTACTGTTGCAAGAGGGTGCCCTTTGGCTCTTGTGGTGTTTGGTTCACCTGTGGGTGCTGAGAGATGCCAACATGGCTCACAAGCTATGATGAGTCCAGGGCTTCTGGCCAGGGACTAGCATCTCCCTGTCTTGGTGTTGTATGAACACAAAAGCCCACCTTGCTGGTAGGTGAAATGGCTCAGGTTTGGACAATTATCTGTTCTGAATATGGGCTTTGAGTTACAAAGGGCCGTGGGCAGGAACCTGCTATGAAAACAGTATAGAGAAACAATGGTGCCGCTATGTCCAAGTTAGCCCTCCCCCTGTAACAAATGCCACTCTCAGCTGGCTAGCTAGCATGGAGTAATGCATTAACTGAGTGTGATAAGGCAGGGGAACTCCAATACTGGCTCCGTTTTCAGTCCTGTGTTTGTACTGCAGTTAGCACAAAGGGGTCTTGGTCCCTCAGTAGGCCCTGGCATGTCAAAACAATGTCAGTTAAGTCAACAAAGCCATTCACGTTACAGTGGTTTCCAAGTCATGCTTCCTCCCTTTAATTCTGGATGGAAATGTTAGAGATATTTAAGAATTAAGCTGATAAAGCACAGGGAGAAAATGTGGAAACATCTGGCTTAAAACTCGAGCCTGAATCCCGTCACCAACATTCAGTAATGTTATTTATGTTCTGGTGTATACAGAAAGTGGAGAGGCCTGAAAAATATGACATGTATATCCCAATACTCTTGGATCATAGGACAGGAAATTAACTCCTCAGTAATGCTGCCGTATCTCCAGGCATACGAGGCGAGCTGTCCATGTGCCATCCACCTGCAGCCTACCAGGAGCTCCAGTGGCAGCGTGGTTATTGAGAAGGCCCAAACAGCCCAAATCCTCTAACCATGTCTGGGGAACACTTCTGGCTGGGAAAGAGATGTCATGCCCTCAGACTGGGTGTGTGGGAGCTCTCCTGCTTGTGTCTTCAAATTCAGCCCCTGCTATTGCAGGTAGTGGTGCTGTAATCCATGCTGCAAACTGACCACACTTGGTTTTAGAAGGGAGAGGGTACATGAAAGCACTATCTGTATCTGTAACTAATTCTTTCAGATTGCTAACTAATTTTTTCAGCCATAGTGCTTATTTCTCCTGGCATCCTCATAGAGAGCAATCCTACCCCAGCTCATCCTTCCTTGCAGCCAAAAAAGACAAAGTAAGGCTTGGTTTAAAGGTCTGGGGAATTTGAGGACTGATCCATGTTTTTGTATGCTTAGAGCTGACAAAAGTAGTTGCTTACTCTATTGGTTGAAAACAAATAAAATGAAGTACCTTTTCGTGCAATGAATAATTCATCGGTGAAAGAAAGTGCTGCAGGATACCATTTGGGATGAAAACTGCTTAATGTTAGCCTCCACGAATCAACTAGCTATAAAGTTAAAGGCAGGGATTCCTGCTAGCTGTCCACTCTTCAGGAGGGGAAACAAAGAAAAAAAAAAAANCTCCTCTCAGCTGCCTGCATTTAGAAGCAGCCTGCATTTTGGGTAATTAAAACTGATGATCCTGACAAACATTCGCCTCCAAAGAAATACTCTATTGTAAACGTAAACTCTCAAGATCCTTCCAGGCATACCAGCACAACTGTCTCCTAAAAATTCTTCCCAAGCCATCTGGTGCCTTATCTTTGTAGCCAAGCCATACAGTAACTTTAAAAGAAGACTGTTTCTAGCAGGCTTTAGTCTCAGGACTACAGATTCTCTTGGAACTATCACAGCTAGCTCTGAAACTGTCAGCCAGGCAGCTTTGGCTGTGTGGATACTCCACTTCTTTCTATCACGATGCAAAATGTCCAGCTGGGGTTCTCTGGGGAGTTCTCATTCTCATGTGGTTTGCAAAGGGAATGAAGGAGTTACAGGGAGAAGCTGGAGACGCTGCGCACTTCCAAACAGGGATTTACACTCCATTAATTCTCTCTATACGGCAGCCCAGGCTGAGTGGCACGACATGAATGTGGTTATGAAGGCTGCAGCCAATTCACATCATTTGTGTAGCTCTCCCCGCACCTGTGAGGGGAATGTATGGATTCCAGGTTCAATCCTACACAGCCTTTGCCATCAGAAAAGGTATCTAGTGAGCGAGAAGGCAGGAAGGTGTGGAGCAGAGACGGCTGGTGGAAGCAGGAGAGGACAACTCTTTCAGCTTTGCAGATCGTCCGGACTTTGCTCTCCTTTGGTTGCATCCCACTAATTCTGAGCCTGTTCCTTAACATCTCTTAAAATCCATCATTTAAAAAACACTGAATTCCTACTGGGAAGTGCTTTATTTTGTTTCCACAAGTGGAGCTTGATGGTAAAGTTAGGTAACTAAGCCAAGGTTGCAGGCACCTGAGAGCAGAGCAATGACCCAGGCACAAACCTTCAGGGGTGGATGCTGTGCTAGCTGTGCCCAGCTGCTCAGCCTGGGCAATAGCCATCATGAGAAACAGGTATGTGGTTGCAGACTGTCTGAAAATAGAACATGCTCGCCCCTTGCTCACCCATGGCAAACACAACGTAGCTGGGGAGAGACCAAATCCCTTTTTAGGTTTTTGTTGCATGTTTATATACTGCCACAGGTTTATATGCTGTCTGTCCACTGCCTAAGCAACCCTGGTCCAATCCTTATCGATGCTGCTCTCAGAGGTACGTGAATGTAAGAGCACGTGTAGGAGTCACTGCACCTTGGTAATGAAATACTGCATGGTATATATGCTTGTCAGGTGGATATTAATGAACATGATGTAATGCTGAAAAATGCCCCCTGGAAATGGCACCGCTTCTGCACCTCTCCGAGTCAGTGGAAGTTTGGTCAATCAGTTCTGACAGGAGCTGGATTACGCCTAAAACATTCACATTTTTTAGCTATTGATGATCTTGTGATGGTTTTATAACCAGTACAGGGTTCCTAGAACTATAAAATATGGCATTGCCAACATTTCCCCCAGGGAAATGTCTGTGCTTATAGCTGGCTAGTTTGTGACACCCTTAGGGAAAAAGAGCTTGGTATCTGTAAAGCTCCCTAGCTTTTTTCCCACTCTAGTAGAGGTTTGTATCTTATTATCTGTGGAGACAATCTACTATTTAGGGAAAGAATGAAAACAACCCTTCTAAAATAGAGTTTTACAGTTTAATGATCCCTGCACTGAAATATTACATTGTATGCTTATGCTCCATGCAGGCTGGTGTGGGAGGGTAGAAATGATCACGGGGTCAGGGCTCCACATCCTTTGCCAAATCGACCATCTCAGCCTCCTCTTCATAAGGTGACGGTGATACCTTGCAGAGCTGTTTTGATAATTAGTTTATATGAATAAAAGTACATGGCTCAAAGGGTAAAACTTTTTGTACCTGCAGAACTTCCAACATTCCCAGGTTGCCTTTTGGTGTGGGATTACAGAACATCTGCTCTGCTTAGTCCTCCTAGTATTACTGTTAACGTTTTGGCAAAGGCACCTGGAACTTAGCACAGATGCATATGTACGTAATATCAAAAGTCAAAAGGAGTGCACTGAGGTCCTGTTTGATTTATGGTGTGTCAAACACAAAGGATAAACCAATATAATGTTTCACTTGATGGCTTAATTTGCACAAAACGGGGAAGATGCAGTATTAAGTGTTTCTCGGCTACTTTAGGACCTGCTCCAGATTGCTGCCTGCAGTAAAAAGGGTAGGGGATGGGGTCTATAAGTGCTTGTCGGGCCAGAGGAGCTGCTAGACTGCAGTGGGACCCAGGAGCTGGGCTGTTCTGCGCACGTGTGTCCCACGCTGCAGATAAGAGATGCAAGCAAAGGGCGCAGTATGCGAACAGTCAGCAGCAATGCTGGGAGCTGGGGAGGAGCGAGCTGGAACCAGCAATTTTAAACAGAAAGCCTCAAGGGATCATTACGTCCATCCGTGCTGACCTGAAACCGAAAATCCCACACATTCGCAGTGTCCATGTGGGCTTCGCTGTTCCTCCCACCCAGTCCCTAGCTCCTACTCATGAATCTGTTTTCCAGGGTCAAAGTTGTTTCTAAGGCAAACCAAGAGCCAGTTTCCTTGCGTGTGAGCAGAGCGATCTAAGGCACTTGTTTTCCTTTCCTCCTTCACCTTCTGTTCTCAAGTGCTAGTTCCCCACCCAGGCAAGGGGCAGGGATGATCTCCTCAAGGACAGCTATCCTTGCATTCCCACAGCTTGCGTCTCTGTCTCCCAAAACACACAGTGCACTGGGTGGGAAGACACTTGACTTGCACAGACTGACCCCAGACCAGGCGGAAGGACATTGGGGTCTTATTTGCCTGTGTGATCTTGGATGAGTCACCTCAATGTGCACATCTCAGTATTCAGGGCACCAGGACACAGCTGAGATGAATTTTGCTCTGCAGCATCCAGACACTTCACTGCCTCCCTCCCTTTGCCACTGGCCCCAAAATGGGGACCAGGATGTGGGCCCTGCACTAATGGAAGAGCTGTGCTAGTCATGCTGTGAAATGCAGGTACCACTGTCTGGCCCTTGAAGGGTCTGAGGAGCAAACCCCAAAACAGCCAAGTGGCTCAGACCACGACAGCAGCAGCATGCTGTGCAGGGCATGGCTCGGGGTGAGAACAGAGAGCCCAACAGAGAAAGCAGGAGCTTAAGTGGCTACTGAAGATGAATTATTTGGCATATTTAAATCCTTTTAATCGGGATCAAAAGAGTTGGCTTGGCACTGAAAATAAGTTTGAAAATTAACTGCACACTGTGAACCTGCAAGTCTCAGCCCCTCCAAATAAATGGGAAAATATTAAACCAACTTAAAAAAAAAAAAAAAAAGCCTTGACACAATTGCTGAAAATGTCCTTTAAAGAGAACCCTTTATGTGAGCAGAACATTTCCCAAAACTGAGAGAAAGGCAGCACAGAGCAGTGTGTTTGCTGCCAGCATAAGCAGACGAGCAAGGGAGGCTGAGGTCCGGGCAGCGGTCAGCTGTTTGAAGGGAATGAAATCTTTCACTTTCTGACCACACAGATTAGACACCAGGAGAAAATGTTTGCTCTCTTTGGTTATCTGGTGGCATTGAAGAGCAACCATCAAAGGGAAACAGTCTGCCTCCTGGGATAATCATTGGGCAAGCGAATGGATGCAGCAGATAAAGGAAGATGACGCTTACCCAGAGAGACAGAGCAGCAAAGAACAAAGATTAGTGGCTGGGGATTGCACTCACCTATGAGGAAAAGGAAATGGTAAAGAGGGTGAAAAGCAGTGCAAAAACAGCAGGAAATTTGGTTTCCTCCAGTGTATTCCTGCAGCAGCATGTACTGCCTGAATTCTCCTACTAAAGTTTTGCTGTTGTGATCGAGTTCTCATTTTGTAGTTTATAGAAAAGGCATTTGCAGCTCAACTTTTGCAGTATTTACGTAGGCAAAATTCCCAGTGTTTCAAGGGGATTTTTCCATGGGTAGGTATGGGCTCTTACGGGTTACTTTTGACTGGCTGAGGACTTGGAGCCTGCACAATTACCATACCGTAAGTATTAATAGATCCTTCCTAATAGGAAAGTTATTTGAATTTAAGTTTGTAGCTTAGTTTCTGTAAACTCCACGTCATCTATTTACTTATGCTACAGCTTTCCTTCTGCACTTCCTAATCTCCAGCTGTGAAGATTCAAAATGCTGCACAGCATACAACTTTCCTGTGTATCAATGGAAACAGCAATGTATGTAGGTAACGCCATGCTCCTGGAAGGACAGGACACATTTAGTACCATTGCCAAGCCTGAATTTGGTCCCAGGAGCACTTCAGTCCACGCCCAACTCTGCCCGAGAAGTGAGACCTAATTAGTAGCTTCATGGGTCAGCTCCCCACTTCTGAAGGAAGGTTTTGTTTTGGTCCTGCTCTCCTGGATTGTACGTGCCAAGGTTTCAGATCAGAGACAGAACCCGTGGGGATGCTTCTTCGCTCAATGGCCTCACCCCGTTCAGCTCGCCAGTGCCGAAAGGAGGCGTCCAACCCCCCCATGTCACAGGTATGTGCTGCCACACATCTCCCCATGCCAGCTCCTGAGCTCCTTGACCCCAACCCCAGAGCCACATTAACTGCTTATCTGTAACGGAGCAAGAAAGTAGAGCTTTGATGGATTTTCTTGCGCCAGCACCCGACCTGGTGCGAGGGGTGTCGAGGCTGGGACCAGTGGGATGCGGGGTGCTTGTGAAATCCCACCACCCTGGGGGCACTCAGATAAACCAGCTGGCCTGTTTCCCAACACTCCTCTGATGGGAGGGCGAGGAGACGAGTAGGGCTGCATCCCTCGCCCCGACACTGACACCGCAGGACTAGCTCCACGTAAGCCTCCTCCCCTCCCCTCTGACTCAGCTCCCGTGCTATGCTCAGCTTTTCACTCTCTTTCCTCAGGCAACTCCGCCCGCTTGTCCACTCCCTCCGACTCCTTTGCTGACTGGCAGCCTGATATTGCTCAACGCATCAGGGTACGTGTCTGCGCCCACCTGAGCGCAGGATACAGCCTCCCCCTCCCCTGTCACAACTGGGGCCATCGCCCACGCTCAGTCACACCGTATCCCTCTCCCCGTGAAGTCTGAACGTTTTGGGGCACGTGTAGAAATTGTGAGAAGGTGCTGGAAGAGTGTCAGGGGTTCAGTGACACATGGCATGCTCCCACTAGCCCGATGGACCAGCACCACAGCTCAGGGAGCAGATATTGCTGTGCATTAAGTCACTTGATGATGAGGCTGAGATAGCCAAGAGAACAAGCCTGGAGGAAAGCCTCACCGCTATGCAGTGATGTTTCCAAATTCCCCTTTTTGTTCCTCCAGCAGCACAAGGACCTTGGTGGCTTTTCAGACTTAATCGGGACACAACTCAGCGTGGGGAGGGTGGGGATGCCACGCTCTTTCATGATGAGCCAGGAAAGGCCATGCTAGCCAGGGTTTGCACGGCAGCCCCAGCAGGCTTTGCAGATGGAAGCTATTTTAGAATAGTTTGGTGTCTTTCCTATTCTGAAGATTTCTTTCTTAATGTGTGTGCGCGTGAGCGAGCAATTGGCTGCTAGGACAGGAAGATGTGACTGTGGAGGCCCTTTGCAGCACTGAAAGCAAATCTGGTGCAGGTTCGCTCAGAAACAGGTGAGTGCATGAAGATACACCTATGCCTGGTTATTCTGAAGAGCTGCTCCTGGCAGCAGATGACACCTACTGGGACAGGCACATCACCGTTCCTACGTACCCACGGTGGAAGCAGGCAGACTCCTCTGCTCCCCAGAAGCGGGGACCATAATGCAGCCACAGCTGTGCTCACGCCAGTCCTAAAGCTGGATGCAGCGAGAGACCCAACGCCGTCGTCAGAGCTGACCGCACGTGGGGCAGCTCAAGCCTGGAAGCAGTCCGGCTTTGCCGAGCCCCGAAGGCAACATGGGTGAGTTATCTTACTGTAAGCACCCTAGACTTAAATTAAACATGGCTTACAAGCAGAGGCGTAATAGAGGTGCATTGGGAGGTTACATGCCGTTACGGGGTGCCCCAGAGATGTACTGATGTGGGTCTCCACCAACGTGGAGATCCCTGCACTGTGCTCAGCTGTGGGCCTGCCAAAGAGCCCTTCTTGTCCTGGTGAGCCAGCAGCAGCTAAAGACGTGTGGCTTTACAGGTGACGATTTGCGTACATGGACTTTTGCATTCATTCTATAAAATGAATAATCTACCGCTAATGGTTGAGGTTTGTAGGGCTTCAGCAGTTCATTTAGAAGAGCCAGGAGGTGCTGTTTTGTCTAGAAGTGAATTCTGAATTTATTATTTTAAAACTTTCCCTTTCTGCAGAAAATACTGGTTGTTTCTGTTCTTTGTCCCAAAGCTAAGTGAAGTAAAAAACTTTGAAATTTTCTGTGGAAGTACAAGTCAAGCTTCCAACCATCTATTTTCTTTTGCCTTCCTACAGGCTTTAAATTTCATAGCATCTTGCCCCGTTGTGGGGAAAAAAAATACACAGGTTTGAGGAAGGGCAGAAGACAATGTTGAATGGCACTTAGCTTTAAAAGATGTCTTAATTTTTTTATGGAAACCTTCCAAATTGTAAAACAAAACAAAACAAAAAAACTTAGATAAGGAAATAATCTTTCTTTTCCCTTAGGGTGCTGAAAACTGCACAACAAAAATAACCCTAAGCAAAGTTGCTTTAAGTGCTTCATATCTGAGAAATGCAGAAGAAAACAAATGCTATAAAAAGTGTCACACGTGGGATTCTTCGCGGCTGCGTTCGCTTCTTCGAGATGGCTTAAGGAAGCAAAATGCCAACCGTGCACGAAAACTCCGCTCAGCTCCCGGGGGTGCCGAAGCGGCTGTTCCCCCGCGGAGCTGCCAGGGCAGGCAGAGCTCGGGGCCGCCCGGCCCGGGCCCCTCGGCGCTTTTGGAGCCGCTCGCAGCGAGCCCAAGGGAGCGGGCAGCGGCCGCCCCCGCCCGCCCCGTCCAGCCGCGGTGCTGCCGCAGCGAGGGCTTTTCTTGGCGAAAACCTGCGATTCCGCCGTTCCTCGGGAATGAAAGAAAGTGACATGTTGGAAGGGGGGGGTGGGAGGAGGAAGGGCTGTCCCTGATCCTACAGGGCGGGATCTTTCTTCTGCTTGATCTATGGAGCCCGCCCCCCCCTTAAATTGGCTCCCGGGAGCGCCCCGTCCACCAGCCCGACGGGGGGAGAGGCGGAAAGCGAGGGAGAGCAGGCAGGCGGCCGGCCGGCCGGTTCCCC
>VXAA01006957.1:188204-281849 GCA_013399115.1 Anseranas semipalmata
GGGGGGGGGGCTGGCACGGACACCGTCCTGCAGCCCGGGGTGCCGGCGAAACCTGGGAAGGGTTGGCATGGGGGGTCTCCAGCAGTGCTGACCCCAGTGCTGACCCCCGGGACAGGGGCATGACCTGAGGAGAGAGGAACGCAGGCTTCCTTGCAGCCCGTCCCGCTTTCCTGGTGCCCTTCTGCATCAGGGAATGTTGGCAGAGGGATGAGCAGAAGCTCCCCAGCTATGCTGGTCCCAGACCCTTTCAGCCTCCTTGCACCATGGGGTGCCAGCGAGGTGCAGGAAGGGATGCATGTCCCGGGTGTGCCCTGGGAGGTCTCTTCTGGCCCTTGCGTGGGCCAGGAGCTGACCTGGGTGAACAAGTTCACACTGCCCTTCAGCCCCAGGACCCGTCCTGGTGCAGCAGTGCTGCCCCACGGGTCAGGCTCGGGGCTGAGCCAGGCTAGCGCACGTGTGTGGCTGGGCAGGCCTTCCTCCTAGCAGCACATCCCAGTTACCGGTTGTGCTTCCCAGCCTAGGATGCCCACAGGATGCTTTTTGCCCCGGATGTGGTGGTGGTTTTTTTGTTTGTTTGTTTTTGTTGGTTTTTTGTTGTTGTTGTTGTTAAACACACCAAATCCCTACATTCATACTCATGTGCAACTAAGAGCGTTGGTGTCTTTTCATAAGCAGGGGCTACACTGGCTGGACACCTCTCATGGGTCCACACGTGAATTTAAAGCCCGTTTCAAGGAGAGCTGCAGTATGGAAAACAGCACAATGCGATGGGTCTGTGCAGAGGAGTCCTGCAGCACCTTGGCCCCTCCGGCAGGAGTGGCTTGGTCACTGGCATAGGGACAGGGTCTGGCAGGTGTCCCCCTCTCATGCTCCTTCCAACAAATTAGCATCTGCTTTTCATAAGCCTCAACGGGACGGCTGCAGGAAGCAGTGCAACCTGGCAGGTGTGAGCAGTGCGATGGGAGCTGGATCTCCAGCCTGTGCCTTTGCAGGGGTTGCTGCAGACCCAGCTCGCACACCTCCTTGTTTAGTGCTTGTTTTGGGTAGTCCTGCTCCATGGCTTGTCGTTGCCTAAAGCTGACTGCTTGTCCTTCTCTGGTCCCTCTCAGCTAGGCACATTCAAGTCTGATGATGGGGACTATTTTGTCGAGCCGCTGCTGTCACTTGAACAGGAGTATGAAGAAGAACACAATAAACCACATCTAGTCTACCGACACCGGACACCTCCAACCAACTCTTCAGGGGACAGGCAGACTTGTGATACTCCAGGTACTCACTTTGTTTCTGCTCTTAATGACTTGGCCCTTACAAAAGGGAGCTAATTTGCAGTAAAAAGTCACCAGGTTCACGTAAGGCAGGAGGGATGTGAAGTTGAGAACCCTTCTAGAAACGGTACTGTGTGCTCTAGGAAGAGGCTCACAGTGGTACTGCTGTCCTGGAGAGACGTGGTGCGCCTGTGCTTTCTAGTAATTAGTTTAAGGAAGTTGTGGTCAGGAAAAATGTTATGGTTTCTGTTTCATCCCTGCTGGCAGGAGATCCTTTGGGCTGTCTTTCTCTAAATATCCCGTGAGCCTTTAAACTTGCTTTCTGTCCCCACCTCCACGTAATTCCTAACCATCCTAATCTGATTTGCTCTCTGTCTGAAATTCTGTTTCTGTCCTGTTAATGATATCCTTCTGTCTTGGTCTTGCTGTGCCCCTGGTCCTCCCTCCCCAAATCTTAGCGCAAGTTGCAATGTCTTATTTCTTTCTAGTAGAAATGAGAAGGTACTAACACCAACCCTGGCAGTTCTGCCCTTATTAATCACTTTTCCATGGTTCATTTTCAAAGGCTCTTTTTTTCCTCATGGCCCTTCCTCCACCAGCACTATCTCCCTGACCTCTTCGCTCCCTCTTTCTAGTCTTTGCACATATGAAAGAGCACAAGCCTTTTTATCTCCCCTTCACGTGCCTTGGTGAGCAATAGCCTTGCTCCTACTGTCCCTATTATCTGCAGTGGCCTCCTGCTGCTCTCTGCTTCGTTGACTTCCTGATTTTCACAGCTAATCCTCTCCTTTGGCAGCAAATACCCAAGTTCCCTCTGAAGAAGCTTACTCCTTCAGTCTCCTGTTTCACCTGCTGTTTATCCCTCTTCCTTTGGCCTGAAGCTAGATCTACAGGAGTTTTAGAGCCTAAACAGAGTAGACCTTGACTGTCTTCCCTTGCGTGGGCAGAGAGCCGCTCGTGCTGCAAAGCAGGTGGAGTTACTCAGGGAGTAAAAGTACCACCAGAGGAGAAGTGTGGTGCCAAACAGCCTGCGTTTAGCAAGTGTGACTTTTTTGGCACCTGTGACTCAGGATCATGGCCATACTGTTGAGCTGTCAGTGGTTCAGCTTGCGCTGACTTCTGACTTGCTAAGTCAGAAGCTGCTCTGGTGCTTTGTGACAGTTCAGAGCTGATGCACTAGCGACATGTGTTTCTTCTTCTAGAAGACACGTGGATGTGTGTCCACATACAAACATGTGCTGGGGGACAATGGTCCCTCTCACAAGGCTGTTGTTGTCTGTTCTTCCAAGGGTTGCTGCTGGACTATGCCATTCTGGTTTCTCTCTTCCAGCTGTTTCTGCTCCCTTCTTTGAGATCAGATGCAGGAGACTCAGAACAGTTGGAAAGAAACACGGAATCTGGCACAATTCATCAGTAGCCCTTGGAGAAACGGAGCAGCAGATCACAGGACTCATTGAACCAAAGGTAGCTGGGAGGGCTCTGACAATCGTTTGTGGACTTGACTCTGTGTAGTCCATTGTATTTCACCCCCTTATATGTATCGTAGTTTCCATTATTTGTCTGGATCATGATTCACAATAATAATACTCAATATATGATATTACATACGTGGTGTACCCATGTACCCGTGTTCCACCCTTTTCCAGCATACTTTGCCTCTTGCTAGTCTTTGCTTCCTTTCTGTTTTCAGTTCCTTCCTGTAGTGGAAGGAGGAGGTCTTGCTGCTCAAATGCAGGTTTAAGGGTTCCAGGTAGCTGTGATAGCCTTGCTTCCCCCCTGTCCTCTTCCCCTCCTACTCTTCCTCTCCCTTTCACTGTTGTCCCTGCTTCTGAGAGAGAATGCTGCTTTGGTTATATATGTTTGGTGAGCAAGTCTTGGTCACTTCATTTAAGGAGCAAGTGCAGAGCAGCCCCTCCCCTTGGATAATGCCTGGTGGAGAGAATATATCTCATGTGTCTTTGGAACAGGGGGCAAAACAAGCTCTAGAAATGCTCACTGTTTTGGACAGGGTGTATCTGTCACTCCTATCAGAGGAGAATGGTTGTGTGAGAGTTTGGTAAAGCTGTGGGGTGTTGTGTGAATCCAGCCTTTTGTCAGAACTACGTGTGAAAAGGTGCGTTTGCATTGCAGGCTTTTTCTGGCAGAGATCGGAATTTGCTCAAAGAGGAAATTCATGCGAGGGAAGCCTTAAGTAGCCACCCTGCAGAGAGCAAGGGAGACCGCCTTGCCAGGCAGTGGTGCTATTAGGAATTGCCTTCTGATAGTGTTCTTCCTGGAAATGATTAATAAGCAACATACTGTGTGCCCTTACCGTGATGATGTAATTATAGACTTCTTGTGGTATCAGGGAAAGTGTCCCTTGTGAGTTGACTGATAGAGTAAAAGCTTTCATTTCCAGCAGCCTCCCTTGTGTTGCTTTTAGTTTCCAGCATCCTCAGGTCAATGTAGAGAAACAGGTATTTGATTTTGTTAAGTTTTAATTAGCAGTTTCTGATCATTGTTTAGGTACCCTGACATACAAGACACTCTGCAGATGTTCTGAAAAAAGATCTTTCTCCTCTGGATGCTGATGGATATCAAATGCGAGCTGTGCTCTGTGTATAAACTTGTGCAGTACACCACCGGGGTCTCCTGGCAATGCACTTCAGCTGTCTGGTGTATAGCTCAACAGCTGCAATAAAAACTTTTGACAAAATTTTCCTTGGGGTAATGGGTAATGTAGTTTCAGTCATAGGAAATGGTGCAATTTCTCCTCCTTCCCTTCTTTTAGTTACTACCGTGAATCAATTTGTCATCTGGTCGAGGATCTGGCAGAACAATTAGTTGTGTTTTACTGAATAGCCCTGACAGGATGAAGACTTGGCCAGGCAGCCTGCGTGATGTCACTAGGTGCAGTGCCGCTACCACCCATTGCTTCATGATAGCAAGCTCTTCCGATCCATATTATTAATATCTGCTTTTTTGAGGTGGAGGAGGAAGAGAAAAGATATTCTGATCCTAAAAAAGAAAAAGAAGGAAGTTGCTCATTGCGGAGTTGGAGAGCAGGGCTTTCCTGAGCTCTGCAGAGGAACCATCTGACTGGGATGATAAAAGACGCGGAGCTGCATCCTGGGGTGCTGTGGGATGCTGTGCAGGAGGCTGTGACGGCCGGCTGGCCTGACCTCCTGCCAGGAGCAGCCTGGCGAGGCCTCCCTGCTGGTTTCCATGTGAAACCCCCAAGGTTTGGTCTTGCAGAGGGATGTCTAGCTCCTGGCCTTCCCCTCTCTAGCAGTGTTTTGTTTGCATGAGTGCTTGTCACTGAGGCATGTGGGGCTGGGGCACCCAGCAGCTCCCAAGCCCCTTTCCTCCTGTAAGGGATGTCTCCAGTTCTGCTGTTTTCTTGTCCCATTTTCTCTGGGTTTCCTTGCGTCCCTTTCTGCCACCTCTCCTTTTTCTCGCACTTTCCATGTTTTTTTGTCATTGCTATGTTTATATATATATTTGGTTGTTTGCTTCTCTTGAGGTCTTCTCTTCTAGTTTTGTTGCATGTGTGTGTTTTTTTTTTTTTTCCTAATAGCTTTAGCCTTCCACTGAGTTTTGCTGAGTAACTCTATCTGTTGGCCACCCTTTTTTCTTGGCCACACATGGCCTCCATCTACCTGCTGGCAATAAGCCACAGTTGCCCCGTGGCCAGCAGTATAAACGCAAGAGTTCAGCATTCTTGTCTCCCCACTTTTGCTGCAAGGTCAGCTATTTCATTGCTCCAAACTTTGCAAATTCCTTGCAGCTTTTACTGTGACCCTCGCACAGGATTCCTGAATGAAATCTTTTGGGCAGCTCCTTCTTTGTTCCCACTGTGTTTGCATTTCTGCTCTCCTAATTTCTGCTGTTTCCTTTCCAGCTTCATTAGCTAAATGCCTCCCTACTCTTGCCTCATTTTTCATAATTCTTTTATATTGAAGACCCACCCATGGCTGAGATGAATAAATCAAGGTCTAAATATACAGCGAACGATAGCTGTTACTGTGACTTATTGCTGGTCAGCCCTACCTGTCCTGAGGCTGATGTTGGACATGGGCTCTGGGGCTGGGTGTGAGGATCGTGCACAAAGTCCTGGCTCCTTAATGAGCAGGAATATCCACCACGGGCAAAACTCCTCATGCAGAAGCAGCAGCAACGCTCTGAGGGTGCCAGACTAGTAGGAAGATGATTAGAGCTTTTTCTATTTTTTGGAGGAGAGCCAGAGGGCTGCAGCCAACGAAGAGGCCTTCCAGCAAGGCGTGCTGCGGTGGTGCGGTGTTCGAAGCGGGCTCGGAGGGGAGCAGGATAGAGCAGATGTTACCTGGGCAGGGCTGGCTCTGCCCGACCCGCTGCCGGGGGAGATGGGAGGGCCCGGTCACTTGGCTGCGGAGGTGGCTTTCCAAAAAAGAAAAGCCAAACGTTACCAGCACAGATGGCTGCTGGGCACAGTCTCCAGGCTTGGCATGTCCCAGGACACAGAAAGGGCTCAAATTCGCAGATGGGTATTTAGTCACAAGGTATTAAAACAGTTCGATTGCTCGGGAGGCAGTGCGTTGCTCTCTGGCTTGTGCAGCCAGGCACGGCAGCTCCGAAAAGTCACGGCCCATGTACTCATTCAGGCAAGGAGGTGGAAAGGAGCTGTGTGTGTAAGCAGCGTTGAGAAAGTGGCTGTAATAAGCACAAGACAAATTGGCAGCGGGAACCAGGTCTTGCCGCCGAGCTAGCGTGACACAGGCATAATCAGTAATATGTCACTGATTTTTCAGTTGCATTAATGAGTAATTTGTAATAGATTACCCTTTCATAGTAACTTTAACAACTCCTACCACTGAGCGTGGCACTGGGGAGTCACCAGACCAGAGGGGTGCTGCCCTGTGTCTTGAGCAATCAAATGCCTGGTGCTGCCAGCTTGATGATTGCAATCCCGTTCCCCTGTGATAATTAGCACCTGCCTGCTCAGCCCTTGAGGTGGTTGTTGTCTCTCCCCAGTGCTGCCCAGCTGTGTGGGAAGGCATTGGTGGAGCCATGCTGCAAGCAGGAGATGGTCCTGCCACCGTGTCCCCATGTGTTTGGGAAGGGGTGGCCTGGTTGAGGTTGCGAGGGTGCGGGTTTGTTAATGTGCCAGCAGTGCTGTGACCGGGGGGACCCAGGAGGGATGCGGTGGGAGTCGGGTGCCATGGCTAAAGCCTTGCTTTGTCCCTTTTCATGTAATGTGGTCTTCTGTTGTGAGCTCTTGCTCCTGTCTGTGCTCTGGTTTGAGGTGTGCACCCACTGTTGGACATGGCATCGTTGAGGAACGGGGCCAAAGAGGGGGGGAGTGGAAAATCTCATATGCATTCTACAGACCATTTATATGCATTATATTCTGATTTTATAGAAGTTTTGAGGCAGAAACTTTGAATGCCTTTTCCACAGGACTCAATGTTTGCACCCTTATAAGTCGTGAAACCCTGGATACTTTGCATCAAGCTGTTGGGTAAAGCCGTTTCACATTTCTGCTATTTCTTTTGGGCTGTTTGTCTTGCCTCCAACCATGATCTTGTTTTGGTTTTCAAGTCCTTAATCCAGCGGTATTTCACGTTCTAGGTGTCTGGTTTCCACGCAGGTCTTCAGGCAAATTCTGTACTGCTGGGTCTCACGTAAGTGGGGGGTTGCAGAAGATCTGCGGGGAGGGTTTCCTAAGCCTTTGCTTCCAGGTTGAGCAATCCCTGAGATCTTTCAAAAGTCTGTTTAAGCTGTCAGCTTTGCTTTTGGCTTCAGGGTACTACATTGACTTCGTTCTTTCCCTCAGAAAAGTTTTTCACTTTAAGGAAGTGAATTGTAATTTATAGTCAGCAAGTAATTATTTCAGGTTTCCTTCCCTCCCGAAAACAGCAAATGAGAGAGTTACGTCACGGGTCCTGTATGCTAGTGTAATTAATTCTATTTCTGGCCTCCCATTGAGGTAATAGCACAGTAGCAGCCAACTAGTACTTGGTCAGATGGGCCTGGGATGTCCGACACAAGCTTTTCCCATACTGAGTTGGGAAAGGGATCAGGCTGTAATGTTTGTGCTATCTCACTGTGGTATTGGCAAGTGAAGTAAGTTTTTAGACAGACTTCAGTTTAAAAAATTTGATCACCGCCACTGATGTAGATCCCATAATTGCAGTTTTGTGTGAAAATTTCTCAGCGCAAGGTGCATGCATTTTGTTGTAACTCTTAGCACTGAAAATGTGTCAAAGATCTATCTAGCAAGAAAGGTTAATTCTGTAACAGTGGAAGTCCAAGACTGTGACTAAACAAATTATTATTGATTGATTATTGTTTTGCAACTTAGACATGGTAAGTGAACAGAGTTAAATTATTCTCCTGGAATCAAAAGAGAGGTATGTGCGATTTTGCAACTACTTTTATATTGTCTATGTGGATGTCTGCTGAAGAAGTGGGGTGGGCAGGGCAAGGAGTTATTACTTTGGTACTTTCCATCTCTACCCCATGGCATATCCTAATGAAAGTAAGCAGGCTGAGCAGTCTGTGGCTTGTCTTCCCAAGTGCCCGTGTTGTCATTAACAGCATCTCTGTGGCCAACTGTTAGGTGAGGTTTATTTCTCTTTTAATGGGACATTTCTTTTCATCTGTTACAGAGTGACAGCACAAAGAAGTGTGGTGATCTTAGTGTTGTTTCTCATTGGCATGGTACTTTATAGTTTGAGATACCACTAGGCATGAGTGTGGATAACGTGCTGGCATCCTTATGATCCTGTCTTCTCCAGGACATATATACAATGCTACATTAGGTACTATTGCTTCTAATATTGCTCCTCTCCTGATGCAAAATTAGGGGCAGGTCGTAAAGCTAGTAATTATTTCAGTGGTGGAGTTTTTGTGACCACTAGAACATGGTCTGCATTGGATTTTGATCCGGTGGAGAAGCTGTGCCCTTTGCAAATGACAGATCTGGCTGTCTGAAGTGACATTTAGCCCTGCTGTGTTGATGTGCTGTAGGCTTTCCATGTGTTTCAGTCATCTTCCAAGATTCAATAGCATCATTCAGGTGACAATGAACTTCAGGCAGGTTTTGGAGGATGCTGGAGATGGAAAACACTGTGTATGGTGCATGTTCAAAGTGGCGACATTCACAATGCATAATTAACGCCGTGGAGTCTCCACTGCCTGCATGAATCATGAAGCTGTACTGACTCTATAAATCAAAACAAGAAAACATCTTCACACCAAGATGTTTTGCAAGAGCCATTGTAATAGGTGTAAATGAATAGTTGTCAGTCACCATGGCTTTGTTTCGACCTCTTAAGCCCCTGCAAAGGCATCTTTGTGCAATCTTTGTTTTTCGGTGTGGCCACCAGACAGGAAACTTGTTTATTCAGAGTGATGCAGAAGAGTCGCTTGCTCTAATGGTCTGCTTGTGGTCTCATTCATTCAGCTCTTCTGATGTGGCATCACTTTCTGCAAGGAAGAGGCAGCATTAGTCTGCTTTATGAGTACCACTTTGGATTTTAACCCCACCAACAGACCACGTTGCACGGGCAGGTGTTTCCTCAGGTGTATGCTGAGACCATAGCAGCACTGCCCAGTGGTGGGAGCTGATGCAGTGTATTCATGAGCTATTTGTGACTTAGACACTGAAGTCGCATTAACAACAAGGCACCAAGCACAGGAGTTTGGGTGCTCAGGTGGCTTGTGAGGCAGAAGCCAGGCCCAGCAAGTGCAACCTCTAAAGCCCTGCAGGCAGGTTTGGTTAGCCCAGAGGGTGCAAAGGCAGCAGCCCTGGCTGGCCTCCTGACATGCTGAAATGCCACTGGTTACGTCTCTGTGTCTGTGCTATACGCTGGTTTGACCCACAGCCTGGCCCAGATGTGTGTCTTCTCATTGATGAAACACTGGGACATGCTCAGCAAAATGCCCAGCCCTTTGCAGTGTCAGGATGATTTCTAAGGGTATTTTGCAATGGTTTTTCTAGTCATTCTACAGTGTTGGTTTATTTTTCCTGCTGAAGCAGTGGGTTAAGGAACTGGTACAGGTGATTTTCAGCACTGTAACTTTGTCAGCCATCCTTTAAATCAGCTTTGTGTCAGTTCAATGGTGCTTTTGTGCCTTGCAGTTGTGAAATGCAGTTATTTAATTATTTGAATCATTTCCCCCCACATGCTCAACTCGTATGTGCCTTAAAAAGGCACTTTATTGTTTTGTTCATTAATCTAGTTTCTGTCTACTGTGCAAAATTGATTGCTTTCACGTACAACTTTTTACCTTAGGCAGAGAAAAATTCTTTAAAGCTGGAATGCATTCTCTCATACATCATGGGGAAAGGAAATGTCTACAGTATGTGTGGTCTTTGGTGCTTGGATGGTGTAAAAACAGAGAATATTTTTCTTTCAATGGGAAGTTGATTGGTGCTAACTGCAAGCCCGTGATTCTCAAGCTGTCTGGTTCAAGCAGCAGGAAGAAAGGCAGGATCCTTCCGAGAGGCAGAGGTGGGTTCAGCATCTCTGCTGAAGTCTCTTTCTTGGCCTCCTCTGCAATGTAAGATCCTTAGCAGGGCTGCGGGGTGGGCTGGGGGGGCTGCTCTGTCACATGTTGAGAAGCTGGGAAAAGCTTTCACATGCTGGGCAGTTGAAGTTGAGGGTTTTGTAGGAAGGGCATGAATTTTTGTGGTGAGAGGAGCAGGACTGGCGCAGCTTTGGAAGCTAAGGGGCACAGCGATGGAGGAGTTTGGGAAGGCTGTGAGCTTATGGGGACACTGAGAGGAAAGAAGACAGAGGAGTGGGGGCATCTGGGCGGTGAGTAGGATCGCAGACTCACAGAAATGTCGCTTGGCGGAGGCCTGGAGCTCACCTAGGTCAACCTCCTGCTTGGTCGGCCTTGGCTCAGCTTTGCTTCATTGAGCCTTCACACCTCCAAGGATGGAGCTTCCTCAGCCGCTGCTGTGACCCTGCTGTGGGTGAATGCAGGTGAGGCTGCTTATTTTGTTATCAGCGATGCTTCATCTAAGCTTCTCATGGGCCTGTAGCATTGCTTGCTGGCTTTTGCATATTTTCGCATATTATGAAGACATTCCAGGCTCTGGGCTGGAAGCAGGGGACTGACTGCAGCAGCAGGTGCTCCTGGGCACGGACCTTTCTGAGGATCTGAACATTGCTCCAGTCGGATACCTTGAAAGCCACTTAGTAGTGTAAGTGCAAATTTCAAAGTGAAGGGAGGCAAGGAAATTGGCAAGCAATACGCTTGGGTGGTGAGTATTTGATACATTTATGCAAACGTTTCTCTTAGCAGCAAAGAAAATATTTTTTTTAGAAGCTCAATATTTTGATTCTCCTAGAACAGTTTGGGAGTGAGCTCTTCTGTGCCAAGGTTATTTCCTAATTCAAAGGGAAGTATGAACAATGTGGAAAATTAAAGTTTTCCTCCTTCATATTGCTCTAATAGTGGCACCTATGAAAGGTCTGATGTTTTACTGCATTTTCATTAGTTCCAACCATAAAAGTTTGATTCAGGTGGTTTTGTCCAGCTCTTCCGATGAAGTTTGAAACTCCAGTTGATCTTTGGCAGTTATGTGGCTCAGATTAATTTGCATCTGAACACTTTCTGGTTTGGGGATTAGAACAGTCGAGGAAATTTTCATTTTCACCCTTAGTGCAGAATACCCTTCTCTTTGGATCCTGGCTGGCCTGGATCCTTCATTTCTCTCCTCGTGCAGGTCATTGATCTCACCTCTATCAATAAAGGCCATTTTCCTTTTCTGGTGGTGGCAGCAGCTGTGAACACAAGCTGCAGGGCAAGAAGCTGCCAGCAGCAAAAGGTGTTCTGCTCTGCTCTGGGTTGTGCTGTGTGAGTGTGGGGCTGCTGGCCCCAGCAACACACCCACAGTAACATAAATGGGCATATAAATCCATCCTAGAAATGGGCATATAAATCCTCCTATAAATCCATCTGAGATATCTCTGTATATAGATAGATATAGATATACAATGTATTGATATAGAATTAAAATGGAGCCTCTGCTTATATTGCAAACCCAGGGCTGGAAAAATCCCTTGCTCCAGTTCAGGACCTGTGTGGGTCCTCAAGAGGAGGCAGTGTCCATCCCATTTCCTGCCGAGAAGAGCCTGGAAGTCTGGTTTGACTTCAGCCACTCTGACCTCTGCATGAAGAAAATCCATTTCGCTTCGTGCATCTCCCTTCCCAGGGATGGCAGTCGCTTCAGTGGCCGCTGTTGTAGTTGCCACAGGCAGCAAATCTGGGCAAGCCAAGGGTAGCCGGAGCTTTTACCAAGGTGTCAGGGCAGGGTTTGCTGCTGTGGTCATGCTGGAGCTGAGGGAGGCAGGGCACATGCTGCCTGCCTGCCCGCAGGGAGCTCGGTTGAATTTTGATTTGCTTTATGAAGGTGTGCAATAAATAATTAACTTCCAAACTAGGGTGTTGTCATCTGCGGGGCTGGATCAGAGCAGTTCTAGGAGTGTTATGGGCCAGCCACGGAGTAGCAAACTTCATGTTAAAAATCATAGGTCACACGTTCAGAAAATGTACGACAGTAAGCTGGTTTGTAAGGAGCATGCTCCTTTTCTAGCAGGGAGAGGTCGTTAATGTTATTAGCTCTAGAAATAGACTTTTTTCCCTCTCCTGCTTTCTCTCCTTCCCCCCCTGCTATGTGCAGCTCTCATGAACTTGGAGCTGAACTGGAATTGCTTTCATTGTCACATGTCTTATTTAATCGTGCAAATTGCTTTCTATTCCAAGGACAAGTTAATGCAGAAATGGAAAGGATTAAAACTGTTGGATAAGTGATCACTCTTTCTTTTAATTTTTGGTTTTAGCATAACAATAGCTACTACTTCAAAAGCAGTTCCTGGCTCTGCCCTGTCACCCTTTCATGCAGGCAAAGTACTTGCGTAGGGCCTGATTCTCCCCTGCCCTCTCCCTTGGGATAGTCCATTAATCAGCAGGAATCGTCCCTAAATCAGCTCAATGGGCTCAGGGATGAGGCTTCTTAAGCAAGCAAGCATAAAGAACGTGTGATGGAAGATGCCATCAGGAAGGAATATCCCTGTCACAGTGAATGTCGCAGGATCAGACCTCCTTTTTAAGTTTCACATAACAGAAAAGAAACCAAGGAAAAAGAGAAAAAAAAAAAAAGGCATACACCTTCAGGTCTGTCTAAAGACAGTACAACTACCATGTATTGTCTTAGTAAAGCAAGCGATAAAATGGACATTAGTCCAGCAGGCTTTTAGCCATCTCTTAAATGAATGTTCACTGTTGAATCAGTGCATAGACTAGCCTAGTACTTGAATTATTGATCTGCAGCTTGCATGGTTTTGAAGTGTTTGTCTGCTCATTGGGGTTTTGTTTTTTCTGCAGATTAAAGAAAATGTTTTGATACTTAAACCCATCCGATTACTGCCATGTGTAGGTAGATGTTTTTCAGGTCATTTGCAAAGATTGAGGTCTTGCCAAGCAGACCATTTTGCTTCCTGATTTCTGTTTATATATTGACATGATAGGAAAACCAAAAAAAAGCAAAGCTGGGTGGAAAAATATCACACCCTTTTTTGGTGTTCTGTGTTGTAATGGGAAGCTGGCGCCATAAAATTACAATTTTCTTTTATGATGTGAGTTTTTCACTTGTGCTTAATTAAACTGCAGTAGGGTGCACCAGTCAGTAAAAGCGTTTCTGTAGTGCTGTGGCCATCATAACGTAGCGTGAGAGAGATCAACAGCACCAGGCTCCCGGAGTGCTGGCAGTGCCTGTGTGCAACTCCCAGTAAGGCTGGTGGGAGTTTTCATGCATGGCTTGAGAGCAGAACACTGCCATTAGTGTTTAATCTTTTACAGGTGAATGTACACCATCTCTTGAGTGTAGTTTTATGCAAGATAGGTGAAGATAACAGCTCGCTACTATCAAAGTCCAGGAGGGGCTTTAAGTGAAATGTATCCCCTCTCGCTTATGCTTGGTTTTACAGTAACTAGGTTGGCAAACATACTATACGCGACCGGTGTCCAAATACCATTCTGTAAGCATTAGAGTGACTTTATACATGGAAAAAATATGTTGGTATTTGAAGGGATGAGTTGCATGTTGGACAGAGGAAGCACGTTGATGCTGTACCAGCACTGTGCAAGATCTCTGTAACAGGAAAAAAAGGGTGTTTTTTCCTATGCGCTGGGCAGTGCAAGCCTGGTAAATATGAATTAATTTCTTTAAATACCTCCAAGACTACAAGTGTCTCTTCAAAGAATCCTTTACATTTCCCTCTTGCAATCCTTCACGGTGCAGCCCTGCCTTCAGCCTCGCTGCAGCCCTGTTGTTGAGCATCTTGCAATCCTTAATGCATTTTTCCTGGAGTGCCTGATCCCTCTGGAAGTTGGTTATTTAAAAGGGAAATTTAAGTGACAAGCCAAGGGCGCAGAGAGGAGGCACGTAGCTTGCAGGGGACTGGGCGAAGGGCTGAGGTTAGCATTTTCTCCACCGTCTGGTCTTCCTCTCACCTTTAAGTTATTTGTATGCATAGTTGGCCTCCTGCGATGATTGGCACTGCACAAGTTGGGATAATGTCACGGTTGCCCACGAAGCCGTGCCAGCATGAGAGCACAACCTTGCCAGCACAACGGCATTGATTAGTGCAGAGGAACTAGGGCAATCCAATTATAACCACCAATGCCATTGGCTTTCTCGAATTCTTACTCAAATAACTGTGGACTCTCTGCTGTATTAAGGTGGTCTGCATTATATCAAGAAAGGGGAATTCACAGGGCTTAGGTAGTGCAGAGTGAATGGTATTTAATTCTTAAATACTCCGTTGCCTATTTACACATGGGGGAAAGACAGTATTTTTCAGATGGCTAGATGCTGGCAAACCCCTTTGCCTGCCTTGATATTAGAGAAGATATTTTATATTTCTTTTTTTTGGAAATTATTACCAAATATCCTAGAAGGAAACTACACATGAAAAATAGCTAAGAAGTTTCTTATCATTTAAATCTTGTTTGAGCATTGAATATTCCTTTGTTCCCTAATATTATGCTTCCTCTAACCTACTCACTGGGTCAGATAAGGAAATGTGATATTTTTCACCAGCATGACTAAATTAAACTAAAGCTACAAAGACTGTGAGGGTTGTAGCCTGGAGTCTTAGATGAGTAGTTCAGATCTGGCTTTATATTAAATGCAGAAGCGAACAGACTCTCATGGATGAATCACATTCAATTAGCAACTTCCTATGATGAAACGATTAAAAATTAAGTGGCATCAAATAAGATTGATTTTGCTCTTATATTTAAATAATGCTATAATTACATACTAATCAGATGGTAAATCTTAATTGTACACGTTCCATATGTTTTATTTGCCTGTTCTCCCTCTTCGCTTTGTCGTCTTTGTGTCAGCATGGAGTATATTTTCAGGCTGCTTTTATGTTTGGCCTAATTGAATATCAAAAGCGGTATATGTGAAACTTCCTGAATTCTATTCTTTAGCCAGTGGCAGCTGTGCTATTAGATGACCTTTACCATTCCTGTAGCACAGAATAATAAAGGGAGGGGGGGAATTGAAGCCCAGCCATGTTATTGTTAGAGACAGAAATAAATCATATATAATTGCTTCACTATGAAGGCCAAATCCTGCTGTCCTTCATGCCTGAGTTAGAAATACAGGATTTGGACCTTTGTTTCCTGCGGTTTCCTGGCCACCTTGGACGTGCCCAGAATCCTCACGCTGCTGCTGCGTTGGCTAATTACCGTCACCGGGCTCGGGGCGAGTGGAACCAACTGCAGGCCAGGCTTGGTGCCTCCTGCATGGCAATGGGATGGCCCTGCTGCTGGAAAACTGTTACCTGAAGTGTCGCTGGCTTCAGTGAGGTTACTGAAGCCTTGAAAAATTAAAGAAAGCCTTAGATGTTGGATTACACGGTGGGCTTCCACACAGGGCTTCTGTTTTGGTTAGCTGTTTAGAACAAGCTTGCTAAGTCTTGGTTGAAGTAAATAGGTATTTTGACATAAAATGCATGGGATATTAACTCTGTTCACTCCAGAATGTACTTTATATTTGGGTCTGCTTTTTCATTGTAGATCATGAACATAGTCACAAAAAGAACAAGCGGAAACACTGGAGAAAACAGTGGGTAGAAAGCAGCATATTATCTGACATGGAGATGTTAAAACACAACCTGGAAGTGAATTCGTTTTCTGCGGATAGCAACAAGACCGGGAACATCAGTGAAAAGAAGAGCCATAGAAGAACAAAGCGGTTTCTCTCTTACCCTCGGTTTGTGGAAGTGATGGTGGTGGCTGACAGCAGGATGGTCGCCTACCATGGGGCTAATCTACAGCATTATGTCTTAACGTTAATGTCAATAGTAAGTATTCAGCTGCAGGGAGTAGGTTCGCCCACGGTGGCCAAAGAACTTCCTTTCTGCTGCGTTCTTATGCGATACCATCAGTTTGCCTCAGCTAGGTACGGAGATAATGCCAGGATGAGAGTAAAGCTTGGTAAAACTTGGCTGGGAGACATTGGTTGGAGTCTTGTTCCTTCCCGGACCCATCACATTTCCTAACCCTTCCCACACCACTCCCTTTCAGCTTTCCCAACCCCAGGCAGCACTAGTAGTTTAATCCACAGATTGTATTCTTTATATAGGCCCATGTCAAACAGCAGCTGAATTAAAAATGTGCTTTGAGGACTGAGCCTTCCTAGGGACAGATGCTAGTAGGTTATGCACTTGCCTGACTTCTCTTGCTGTTAAAGGAGAAAGAGCCCGTGATCACTTTGGTCCTTAGCATAGTGCTGGGGTTGGCTTCCCAGGCTGAGGACAGGCATTTTCACAGCTGCTGGTAGTAGGATGCAGTAGTGCAGTCCGCAGACAGGCAGCTCTATATAGACGCATAGTGACTGGAAGTGAGTATCCAACCTAGTCATGTCACTGCAGGGATTTTCATCCTATTTGAGTGTAGAAGCACCGTGGATATAGTGGTCTAAAACTGTCCATGTCAAAATGAGGCACTTGAGAGAATAAGTCGCTTTTGACAGTCCTGGTCAGTGGTCATTGTGTCTCAGAGCACAATGATCCTGTAATTTGGTGGCATGTGTTAAAGCAAAAGGAAATGCTGGGTTTCTGCGATACCAGTGGGTTTGTGTCACTTAAAATTGTGCTGCTGGAGGGAGGTCTCTCCAAGGTGTGCAACGAGTTCACGGGTGTGTATGGGTCCAGGTGGCATCAGAGCACAGAGCAGGGCAGTAGGGCGGCTCAGGGAGAACATTGGTTGCAGAATGGAAAACATGCGTGTGTTTTCTTATTTGTTTCCTTGAATAATTCTGAATATTTCTTCTTAAAACAGGTGGCTTCTATCTACAAAGACCCAAGCATTGGAAATTTAATTAATATTGTTATTGTGAAATTGGTTGTGATACATAATGAACAGGTAATGGACATGCTTTTCTCCTCCGTCTGTTTGATAGTGACATTTGTAGCAAGCCTTGAGATGAATAATTAAATACCTGCTTTATGTGTATCGCTGATTAGGATGGTCCTGCAATATCTTACAATGCTCAGACAACATTAAAAAACTTTTGCCAATGGCAACAATCCCAGAACCACCCCGAAGGAAGTCACCTTCAACATGACACGGCTGTCCTTGTTACCAGGTATGGTAAATGTTGTTGTGAAAACCATAGCCAGTCGTGTGTCAGAGGCTGTGAGCACGTCATATCTGGAGCTGTGTGAACGTGCAGTTTTTGATGTGGGTGTAATGACATGCAATTGTGGAAGCAGCGTAACTGTGAGCAGAATTGGGATAACATGTCCACCATAGTGGTAGATGACTCAGGTTCAGGACTGCCCAGGGTCTGACCGCGGGCTGAACGTGTGATGAAACCCTCTGACTGGTAGGGAGCCGGTTCAGGCTCTGACTGGGCGATGTGGCAAACCAGCATGAGAAGGTCCGGTGGAGGACCCAGAAGTGCTTGTGGATGTTATTATTGTGCTTGTACTTCAACTCACTACTGCATTGAAAATTAATGTGTCAGGTCTGTTCTGCTTTCAGACAGGATATTTGTAGAGCGCACGACAAGTGTGATACTCTGGGTAAGGAAAACCTTTTCTTTGTAATTTAAAAACTTTTTTCGTAGTGCCAATGTTAGTTGCCTGTGCTGAACTTTGAGCAATGTTTCTTTTTCTATCGTAAACCTCTGTTCTCTCCTAGGTCTGGCAGAGCTGGGCACTGTCTGTGACCCCTACAGGAGCTGTTCAATTAGCGAAGATAACGGACTGAGCACTGCTTTCACAATAGCACATGAACTTGGCCATGTGTATGTTTTATGTAAATACATTTACATTTAAATAGCTTAAGATTTATGCTAGCTGGGACTTGCCAGCCAGGCTAGGACTTTGTACCCGCTGAGCCTAATTATTTGAAAGGAGATAAATATACTTGGGTAGAAGGTGTACCACCGAGAAAGATTAAGCTGTGGTGTGACTTGGAGGCATGGGGGAGTGCTGTGGAGCCTATCTGAGAGCAGCAAAAACAGCAGATCCACATTTTGGGGAGGTTGAGTGACGGGGTGCCCCAGTCAAGGGAGGAGAGCTAACAAAATATCCCATATTGTAACTACATGCAAACGCCAGTAGGAACACCTGCAGCAGCCATGATGTCTCACCAAGCCGCTGAGACAAGCTGGCCCTTTGGCCAGGGCTGGGAGGTACTGGGTGCCTCGGGGAGACCAGGGCATGAGCACATCTCACCTGGCCTTTGGGACTGAAGTCTCCTCCAAGAGCAGGTCCTCAGCCTGCCACCGCTCATCCCACCGCCGCACGTGGGGTTGCTGAAAGGGGGGATTTGCCCAGGCAGTTGGCTGGGATGTTTAAATGAGCCCGACCCACCTGCTGAGCCATTCTGCTAAGGAAAATCTTGTGCTACTGGACATGCGCAGAAGAGATGCTGTCACTCAAGATTCACTTTCTCCAATGGAAGTTTCTTTTAACTGATTTTGGCTTTGTTTGAGAGTGAGTAATGAGAAAAAAAATCATTTTAGATCACATAGCCCTTTGCCCCTGGATACAACCCTCTTTGGCAGCTGGTTCAGTCCGAAACCACCTCACGCCTGGTTTGCAGTGGAAGCCTGTAGGTGTGGGATGGATGAGTACTCGGGAACAGATCACTCATTGTTTTAAACTCCCTTTTTCTGCACAGAGGGCTGGCTGAGATGTTCTATTTTTAACTGCAGTAGTATTTGTTTAAATGAGATTTCCTGACAGAAAGTCCCCCAAGGTTTGGCTTTCCCCACACCTAACCTGTGGCTAATTCCCTTGCTAATGCTGCCCCAGAGCTGCTGGAGGGGTTAGCGGCGCTCCCGAGCAGGAAATGCCTCTTTGCTCTTTTGCAGGCAGCAGAGTGGCAAGGTGGTTCACTGGAGGCAATCTTAATGGGATATAAACTCACCAGTCTTTGAACGCAGGATCACACTGGGTCATTTCCCCTTTTCCACTTCAAACAGCAAAGCGCTTTAAGCCGTTCCGTCTCCGTTGCATATTTGCCGCATTCTTCAATATGTCATGTGCTGCAAACTTCACGTGGGTTTGTGCTGATACTGATGCTCGATGGCATTTTGTAAACCTGCCCCGTAAAGTAGAGGAGCCAAGTCTATCCCCAGTGCAGCCCATTTTACAGCCAACACAGGGTGCTGCCTATGTACACGAGGGACTTTGGGCTCTGGTTGTCTGGGCTCAAGTCATCCCTCTCCCTTGCAGATTTACTCCCGGATCAACTCTTGGCTCTTTGGATTAATTCCAGAGAGCTTGCTATTATTATAAAGGTGGGGCCAGGTGCCTGAAGGATCAAGACCATCAGCTGAAAAGGAAACCCCAGCTGAAATTGCATCTTACTCCAAGCTCCCTGAAGGACTTGTCTGGCTGAACGTAGGCAGTCGGTGTGGAGAGCTTAGCAGGGTGCTGCGTAGCTTGGTGCAGACGAGTGCTAGGAACCCAGAAGTTCCAAAAGCATTTAAGCAATGCTTGTTGATGCTTATGAATATGTGAATATTAATACTTTAACATATCTATGAAAACATCTTGGTTTTGCTTATGTTTAGTTCACGCTGTTGCTCTTGCTATAGTAAATACTTTGTTTGCCATTTATCCAATTGAACTTGTCACTGCTGTGTTTCTCAGATTTAACATGCCACATGATGACAATCATAAGTGCAAAGAAGATGGAGGAAAAAATCAACAGCATGTTATGGCACCAACACTGAACTTCTACACCAATCCCTGGATGTGGTCAAAATGCAGTAGGAAATACATCACTGAGTTTCTAGAGTAAGGCCTTACATCTGTGTGTGTTGGGCTGTTTTTACATGTGCGTGTGTCCCATGGGGTTCATCACTTAATCTGAAATCCTGGTGTGCAGACTTTGGAGGAAATGAGCGGGATTTGTGTGTGCACGCATCCTTTACACAGAGCAGGAATGCAGCCCTGGCATCCAGTCCCTGCCAGTTCAGCCTCGTGATAAGCTGGCAAGGACCGGCTCTCTAAGGGGAGGAAAAGTCTTCCCCCATGGATGTTGCTTTTAAGGAATGCGTGTTCTCCTCTAACCTGAAGAGTGAGTTTTCCAAGCCCCGTGGCCCAGATACGGAGCCGCATTTTAGGAGGCAGATTGAATCTGCCTTTCTGCTCCACAGGTCAAGATAAAGCCCTGGCACTAGTCCATCGTGGAAACACTGTTGAAGGAGCCCTCGGGTCAGTTTGATGTGCAGTGATCGCCCATTTTGCCATGATGCCTTTCCACAAGTTGTGATGGGGAACAGAGCGAGACCCATGATGGTGCCCTGGCAAATCCAGGGGCTCGGTCCCCTGGGTGGTTCTTCTGCTAATCAATGATTTTCTTTCTAAATACGTACCAGTGCTTGCTCAGCAGCTATGTGCAGGTCGTGCACGCTCAGACATGCTTTTGCCAGGGTAGCTGGCTGCACTGTGGTAGATGGTTGTTAGCATGGCGTGGGGTGGTAAATGGGTAAACAGCCTCCTACACTCAGGTGTGTGAGCCCGCAGTAGCTGTCATAGTGCGTGTTAAATATGGCAAATGTGGTGCCCAGCTGCCCTAAGGCTACCTCAGATAAACAGCAGTGGGTTCTGGTCTCATTACCCCCTGTTTAATGCCGTTCTTTTGCTCTGTGTTGTAGCACTGGTTACGGGGAGTGTTTGCTTGATGAACCTTCATCAAGAACTTACACCTTGCCTCAGCAGCTTCCGGGGCTGATTTATGACGTCAATAAACAATGTGAGTTAATTTTTGGACCTGGATCCCAAGTGTGCCCGTATATGGTAAGTGCAATTCCATGCCTTGGTCTTGCTGGTGTTGCCAGAGCAGAATAAGGCTCCCAGGGTTGGGTGAAGAGGGCAAGGGGCTGGTGCAAAGGCTGCTCCCATCAGCTGCTGGCTGGCCCTTGGCTCTGCTGGCTGCAGGGATGGGATGAGCCATCAGGTTATTGTCAAGCTTCTGATTTAATGATGAATCCTAGGGGGATAATTTCATAGAGGATTATCTACCCGGTAGGGCATGTGGCACACGGGAAGAATTTATTTAATATTTTGATGTTTTCGATAACTTAAGCAGATGCAGTGCCGGCGACTTTGGTGTATTAACATCGATGGCGCGCACAAGGGATGTCGTACCCAGCACACACCTTGGGCTGATGGGACAGAATGTGAGCCTGGAAAGGTCTGTAATAGCTGGTAGTTTGTCCCTTGTACATTTCCCATGGCTCGGACTGAGCATGTCTCTCACAATCATCCTATCCCAATGGCTAGTTGTATGGGGCACAGCTTCTGACTGCAAGAGTGGAAGCCCAGAGCAGCTCCGTGTGTTTTGAGCCTGGTACACAAGGGTCAGCTCTACCCCAGACAGCATGATTAAAAACGACTGCTTGGTATAACATTGTTTAAAGCAGGTATTCTTTTTGGAGTGCTAATCTTAGTTTTTAAATTAATGCCCTTGAGTGAACTCTTGAGCAAAACTTTTGCAAAGCTTCCTTATGCTTTTATTAGAAATTTCCTATGTGATGTAAGTAATTAGTAACTTTGCATAACATAAATTTGCCAACTGGCTTCTCATCTTGACAACTTCAGAGTAAAATATAGAACTGGTTGACATTTTCTGTATGGAACAGTTTTGGCAGTAATTCATAGAAACTTTCAATTTCCGTGTGCAATGTTAGCTTCCAACTAGTATTGTGGTTTCTAGAATAAGTTTTTAGTTTTCAGTTGTCCAGAGCTCAAGAAAAATAGTTGGGAGGATTTTTCTTTTTCTCTTTTATTGAGTTGCTGAAACTTTTGAAGAAAAATCCTAACTAGTTTTCACCATTTTTGTTTGAACAAAAATTTTCTACATCCAGCTCTAATAAAAAGTGTAATATTATTCTACAAAGTACAGCTTAAAATTTTGTTTTTGTGCCTATTAATGGTAAACAGTTTTCATTGCCTAGAAAGACTCAGCATCTTAATTCATAGTCTTTCAAATGTATTTTAATTAAAATATATGAATGCTGTTTAGATATCATTTTCTTTTTTTTTTGTGTGTGATTAATATTTTGCTGCATATGTCTGTCTGAAAAGTCATTTGTTCAACAAAACTTGACAGATCTTATTTAAGACAAACAGCACAATGTATCAATTTGCCTTCCTTTCTCCTGGAAAAGAGTAGTCAACGCGTTTGTTTTTGTCATTGAGAATGTGCATTGGATTGTGGTTGGAAGTCCTATTCCTATGATACTAATTGGAGTCAGTGGCACACTAATATTTAATGCTTTATGTAAAATTCCCCCCTTTTTGAAGAATCGGGATAAACCTTAGGCATCCCTGGAGTCCCCTTGACTTTAGATCTTGTGTCTTCAACTTCTCCATTTGTGAGTCTGGGGACTGGTCACTGCTTGAAGCTCAGAAATAGCTATTTTGTTTTAAAATTCTGAAAATCTGGGCTGCAATTTTGCTCAAACAAGCCTTCAGTTACCCTCAGATACGGACAAGAGTGATGTTCAAGCACCCACAGTTCAGCACGTTAGCACTTCCTTGGACTTAGCGTGTGTTAGCTGAGAGGCCATGTATATCTGCATGGCTCTTAAAGCCTATGTAAGGGAAAACATTTTGCTCCACAAATTTAGCCAGTCTGACAAGGCAAGACAAATTTAGACAAATGTGACCTGAACTTCTCAGCAGAGTGCAGAGGGGCTCTTGAGAAAGGATAACACAGTCCAATCATGCTTAGGCATTTGAATGTACTCTCAGAAAAAGGCTTTATGGAGTAATTCTTGTATCTCTGTGTTGATCTAATTCAAGCTTAAAGTTTGGATTGTCATCAACTCTCTCCTCTTGAGTGTTTTCTTGGGCTTGTAAAGTGCTGAGGTGTGAGTCTGGAGTGCTTTTCATTGGAATAAATCACTGTTTTGGTACTCTGCTGTGGCCAGGAGCCCCATCAAACTGCTGCTTGCTGACTAATGCCTTGCCTCAAGTCTGCATGTTTAAAGTCCATGATATATGGATTGGCAGATGGAGAAAATACCATGCCTTTTTTTATGGAGATATCTTTGGAAATGAGGGAGCCTGAATAGCTAAGAAAAGTCTGGCTAAAACTGCTGGGATGTAGATTTAATCAGGCTCTAAATTTATTCTTAAATCGAGGATACTAAAACAACATGGGAGCATTAGCTTATGCATATTTTGCATGTGAGGACACTGAATTTGATACCACTAACCCAAGTAATAAACTCAGCCTGGAGTTCGGGTGAATACCAGTCACAATGGTTTACAGTGTTTCACAGCACCAGTGCATTACGGGTTAGAAGTAAATCACTGTGCCACAAAGAAAGAAAATAAAGAGGGTCATAAACTTGGACCTCTATCTCTTGCGGTTTTCAGGGTTGTTTAAGGAATGGTAAAAGAAGAGTAGATGGATACTAATCATTTCTGTCTCCTGCCTTATGGGCAGCAGGTAGCGTATATGTTATGCATGCATGAAGCTTCACAGCACTTGTCTGCCCCCTGCTAATCTATTCAGCCAAAGTCAGCCCATGGATGGGAGCTGGATTTGGTGAATTATCTAGGACTCCTGTGGCAAGACAAAGGAAAGGAAAGTCTGTTATAGTGTCTCCTGTCCCTGCTATTGCTCTCCTGTTCAACTTTGTGTCCGTTTAAGTTATTTTGAACTTGCTCCAGACAAAAACTCTTTTATTCTCTTCATTGTCTGATCTGTAAGCTCATAGGACAGAGAACCCTGGCAGACTTTTTAGTTTTCTGTTATAATTCAACATTGAAATTATTTTTAAAATACAAAAGGCGTGAAGGCTGCACAGCCAGACTATTCACAGTGTGGTTCCAAGAAACACCACTGTGTTTCCATAAGATAATCTTGCTGCTTATTTAAAACAGCTGCTCTTTTTTTTTTTTTTTCCCCTCTTGATTTGCTATCACCTTCAAACCCCCAGTTTTCAATAAAATCAAGAGATGTAGGTGATTTCCTGGTTAATTCTCAACCGTTGGATGGGAGACATCTAAGTCACGTCATGGTCCGATGGCGGTGTACATTCACTAGTTAGCTATTCGGTCGTCTTCTCTGGGTCAGTGGTGCCAAGCATGACTGTGGTTATATATTTAGCTGGAAGCATCAACATTTCTGCAAGAAGTTCTCCGCTGGGACAGCACTGCTGTATTGATGCCATGTGGTTCTGTACGCTCATGATAGCTGTCGGACCTCCTTGTCCCTACACAGGGCTGGTATGGGGGTTCCCATCCTGCACTTCTTCAAGCCCCTAAATTTGCTGTTATCCCAGACAGCTTTCCCTAAGGTGCTTCGTAAGGATGTCTAAAAGGGGCTGAGCTCGTGGTGTGTCTTGATGCAACCTTGTTCTGGTATTAGTGCAGCACATTGGTAAATTCGACCCCATTGCCATGAAGATCATGAGGTGTTTTCCTGCCTGAGCAGCTTCTGGTGTGGAGAAATACTGCAAGGGAATATTTTAATGATGTATCTACGTGTTTTCTTCTTTAAGTCTCTAACCTCTTCTAATCTGTGTGCAATCAGCAATGTTTGGGCTTCATATAATTGCAAGGATTTAGGCCTCTGCCAGCAGACAGGCACATCTGTGGGGGTGAGTCTGCACTAGCAAGCACTGCTCGGTGAGAGCGAAATGACATTTTTCCATCCATCCATTTCGATCAGCAGGGCCAGAATGTGGCTCTCCTCTACGTCTCGCCTGCCCGGCAGTCTGTGTAGTTGTGCTAGCAAACATACCCCAGAGAAAAACAATTTATACCATAAAAATCAGGGACAGGGGCTTGCTGAGATAATTTAAACCAGTTTTCCAAACAAAAGAAAACAAGGGGTATAGCTGGAAAACACAAGCGCAGACCAGACCTTGGCAAGTCCCATGTTATGGCTGAGTTTTAAAAAAAAAAAAAAAAAAATTACTTTGGACTGAGGAATTCATTTTTCTTTTTTTAATTTGCCCTTTGGATTTGGAAGTTTCCTTTCTCTCTTCTGCTCTGGGCTCTGCACAGCTGTGGAGAGGTCTGCATTTTTTCTCTTCTTTTCACTATGGTCTGTCTCCTCTCCTGACACTTTGTGGTTCCTGCTGCTCTCTAGGAAATCAGATAAGCAGCTTTTCCAAACACAAGCACCGTGAGCGCTGCCGTGCTGTTCGGCACCAGCAAACAAGGAATATTTGGTGGATGTTGTTGTCCTCAATCCTCCTCCCGTAAATCACTGCTGCGGACTCTGCACCTTGCCTTCGCTTCTCTGTTTGAGGGTGTGAAAGATTGGTTCTGCTTGTTTATCTTTCTTGAAGAGAAAGAAAAGACAAGGTGGCTTGGCCCTGTGGCTGCTGATTTGGGGGAAAGCACCTGACCCGTGCTTGCCGTTAGAGCAGAGGGTGGTTTCAGGGACTGGCCTGAGTTCGTCCCTGTGTGTTTGCTCTACTATAACTCTTAAAAGCACACCCGGAGTTTTTTTCCAAAAAAAATAATTAAAAAAAAAAATTGGGTGACAGAAAAAAGTGAATAAGGTCAGCTTTTTTCATTGTCAAATAGCTCTTGCATTATGAGTCCTGGCGTCAGGGCTGGTCTCTGGTATTCAACTCCTAATGGAAAAGCAATGCAAACCTTCCCCATCTCTCTGCATGCAGCACTGCCGCTTTGGGATGTGCGTGCCCAAGGAGCGAGAGGCGCCGGTGGTGGACGGCGCCTGGGGGACCTGGAGCCCTTTCGGGACGTGCTCGAGAACCTGCGGCGGCGGCATCAAGACGGCAATACGGGAGTGCAACCGGCCCGAGTAAGTGCCAAGATAGGGATGCGCGGCTCTATTTGTGGGTAAGGTGTGCTAAAAGGGATCCATTCGGGGGGGAGGAGAGCTGTTATATTTGCATTTATTTATTGCCTCCTGTTTTCCCAGGGGGCACAGCTGGGGTTCTGCTTAGTCCCAATGGTGTTTTTCTTCCCACAAAGTTGTGGATCAGAAAGATGCTGGATGGAGAGGAGAAGGAGTCTGGGGACAAGATGGGCTGTGTTATTTATCCATTTTTCACTATTTTAGCCCTGCTTTGGCTGTTTTTGCAGCTGTTCCTACAGGCCAAATCCTTTATACAGTTTTCTACCATTTTACTCCTGCTCTGGCTGTTCTTGCAGCTTTTGGCTGCTTTCGCAGCTGATCCTTTATACTGGTATGTGTCAGCTGGCGCAGACTAGCAAAACCTCAGTAGAAATCTGTGCCCCATTAAAAAGTGGTGCTTGAAAATGTTTGCTGTCAGCCTGGAATGCAAAATCCTGAACCATTTGAAATGGCAGGGAATTTGGCCGTGGGCTTCAAGGAGATGAATGTGTGGCCTGTGAAATATTAGTAATAGGTTGAGCAACTGGTCTGAAAGCAGAGTGTTTGCACAAATTGTGAACTGGTTCCTCTTTAACTGCCTCCCTTTGTCCCCCGAGAGCAAGAAGGGGTGGGCACGACGCTTTCTGGGCTCTCGTTTGGGGCAGAGCGAGGTGACGGGGAGCAGACGGGTCTGCAGAGCTGGCTGGAGGAAGGGGCTGTAAAAGGCCACGAGGCTCGTTGTGCTTTCTTGACTTTGGTGTCAGGCGGCTTATTGCCAGGGAAATTGCCATCAGCAGCGCACTAGCGCTGGCTTCTGCATCCCTCTGCAAAACCTGCTGCGAGCCTTTGAAGCCTGCAATGGAGGAGTGCTGATGGGAGAAGGGAAAGCTTGTGCCTGCGGTGACGGTGACAGGAGGAGCTGGCTCAGCTTAGCTGGGCAAGCGCCGAAAGGGAAGAGAAGGGGTGAGGCTAAGAGAGCCGGACACCAGCCCGTGAATTAAAATGATGCTGAGAAGCGCACAAGTGTGAAGGAGTTCTCGTCTGGCTGTGCTGAGTCAGCACGTGCCATATGGTCTTCCAGTAGCCATGGATACACAAAAGCAAATACCTCTCCACACACAAAAATAGCTCTGCAGCCAAACCTTTGGCTGCTGTCAGTGAGATGTATTCCTGTCTTCTGGAGCAGCATCTGTTTGGACTGATGGCTTTTCTGATAGAAAATCTCCTTTATCCTAAAGGCTAGCCAACGGATTTTAAATTCCATCTTTTATAGCGTCTGGTTTGTATCTTGGTGTTTCATGAGGCATGTTGCTTTGCCTGGGATTTTCAAAAGCACCTACATCCACTAGGCACCAAGCTGCCTGTGAAATCCCCTGTGCTTACCACTAACCATTTATTTTCCTTCCCCTTGTCCAGAGCCGTGGAGCTGGCCCCTTCTGGAACCCCTTGCGAGGGCTCTGCAGGGAGCCGTCTGCTGTAGCACCGTGTGCACAGCTTTGCGCCGAATCTGTTGTTTTGTCCCCATAAATTGGCATCGTAGCGTGGGCTCCCACCATCTGCCTTTCCGTTAGCATGGGGCTGCCAAGACGATGCAAGTGAATGAGGCAAGAATAAAACATGCCTGCCTCTCTTACTTTTCAAACTACTTCAAAAATATATAGTGCAGGTCTCATCTCTGTTTTTCCTGCTTTGTTGAAGGCAGCAAAACCAACCTGGAGTAAGATCTGAAATAGTTTTCAAGTCTTTTATATTCAAAGATGGTTTAGCTTTTTCAAAGCTTTTATCTGCACCAGGACCTGGGGTGGCATCTTGCATGTCAATAAAATATTATGCTAAATCTGGCATTCAGAATGACCTCCCCCACCAAGCTGCAGCTCCTGCCCCTGTCTGTATCATGCTCTGACACCTGCGTGGATGAGCACTTCGCAGGGCTCTAGGAAGCTGTGAGCCTCTGAAAAGGAAGCAGGCTGTGTTTGGACATAGGCTTAAGGAATGCATTCGCTAACCAGACCAGACCCATCCTACAGGGCTGCCCCTTGGGGATTCGAGGCTGGATGGTCCTGACAGAGCCACAGGCAGCAGCACATCACGTAGAGGGTTTGTGGTGCGAGCCCTGTTTTCAAAGCAAGGCATAGCTGCAGTATTACAGGGAAAAGGGGTATTTCACAAAATGTCAATACCAGCAGCCCTGTGTTCAGGAATGCCTCTCTGCATGGGTGAGCGTTATCTCTGGATGTGAGTCAGATCACGTCTGCATTTTAGTCCATCGCCAAAGTATCCACCTGTGCTGGGAGCTGCCTGAGCTGGACATGTGAGTGCATCGGTGGATGAACGCGCTGGCAGCACGCGTCCCCGCTCCAGGTCCCAGGCTTCCTAGGATGCCATGAAGGAGGCCTCCAGCTGAGGGGTCAGCAAAGCAGGTCTGCAGAGTTTTTAAGGGCAGCAATGCTAGAATGGAAGCGGGTCCATACCAGCCATTAGTTGATAAAATAGATGGTTCAGAGAGCCAGAACAAGGAGGTTTCTATGTGTGCACTGCTTCCCTCCCATCTCTGCAGTATGTTGTTGATGATTATCCATAGAAATACTACACAATGCTGAAGAATCCAATATTTTTTCACAACACTAAAAATCAATGTTACACGAGGCTGATTTATTTTTCAGGGTCCGCTCTTTTTGTTTACTCAGACTCTGTGAAAACCAATACTGGTTTAAGAACAGCCTAAAATTGTCAGAGTGGTTTGGGGCTATTTTGAAATGTGAGTTTGCTTAAGCCCCAAATGCTTGCTGTGGGGAGATTTACTGCTACGTTTACGAAGCTGACAGTTTGTAACGCGATGGCAACTTTTAGCATCGTTCAGTTTGTGGCATGCCCATGTGTTCAATGTTATCTCAATCTTATGGGTTGTGTGTAGAGAAAAGGAAACTATAGCCTGGGATCTTTGGATCGTGTTAGAAATACCTTTTAAAAAAAGAAAAAGGCTCCTACATGTTCCTTTTAATTAAGAGTATTTAGAAGTCTCGTATTAATTAAATTGATTTGTATTAGAAGCAATGTGGTTACCATAAAAATGTCATCATTGCAAGTTTTTTTAAGAAACGCTCTGTAGAGGTTTGCATAAGTTAAAGGCTTTGTCAGATTGCAACAGTCCTACTGCGGTATAAATGCTTTCAAAGCAAAAATGATGAATCCTGTTAACTCCCCCATGGATGATTCTGGCTCACCAAGGTCTGGAGTGTGCTGCTGCTGGTAAGTTTCCCCATGTGCTGTGCCGTGAGGTGCTCAGGATGTCCCGCTGTGGCTCGAGGCGGGTACTGTCCTGCACGGGACTGCTCCGCAGAGGGGCTCTGGCGGTGGGGAAGCCCCGGCAGCACCGCTAGGCCTGCGAGGCAGGAGCTGATCAGGATGCGGCCACAGGGCGAGCTCCGGGGTGCTTCCAAGTCAGGTTAATCCAAGTTATTTGTTGGACCAAGGTGGAGAACAGGCTGAGTTGGTAGAAACCAGGTTTAGACTTGCTCTGTTAGGAATTGGTGTGAAAGCAGTCTGTAAAATGAAATCTGCAATGGGCGCTGTGTGGTCAGCTGGGCTCTTTGTCACTGTTACTTGCTTAATTGCAAGCACCAGAAAACTTTGTATGTGGCAGGCGTTGAGTTTCCAGGCAGCACATGAGAGCTGCCCTCGGAGCAGGTGGAGCTGATGTTACCGCTACTGCTGCGGGCTGTGCCTAAGGACAAATCATACCCATCTGTATTTGGGATGGGACTGGGGGATTTCACAGGAACTCTGCTGCTTGTATTGCAAATAGTTTTCAAATATGAAGGAAGAATTGCTATTTGTGGGAGAAAATGCACTGCTGGGCTTCACAGGTTGTTGATGCGCCTGTACTTTGAGACGCTGAAAAGTTGGGTCCAGCTGTAGGAGCTTGTTGACTCGCTGTGTGTAGAGACCCTCGTATGTGTGCAGGTTTTCTGTCTGCGTTATGCTAAGAGGCACTGGCTACATGCAATGTGGGGGGCTTATGGTGGGCATCTCCATGCTTTAATCTAGATTGCAATATCTTTTCTTCTGCAACATCAGGGAAAACTGGGTGGAACTGCAATTTTTTATTATGGTTATTAATCGTGGTAGCTTGCAGTAGCCTCCACCATGCCCTTTCAATTTCATTTGAAGTTTCAGGAGAGAACAGCAGAGATGGCAGGGTTTTTTTGGAAGATTTGAAGCATGGTGTATTTTTTAATGTTCTATTATTACGAGACCACAGAAGGCTGCATATAGATGGACATATGAAACCTTACCCAAGTGCCTAGCAAAAATGTCCTTTGAACAGACAGCAAATAAGACAGTCTGTTTCCCAAGGGTACTTCTCTAGCAGCGTTACCACGACCGAAAATGAGTTCCCACCAGAGAAGCACCTTCTGCTCAGCTCCTGCCATGCTGCCCACGAGCAGCTCGCCCCATAGCTGGCAGCAGCGGCTGGGGGGCACAGGGAGGGAGAGGCTCTGCCAGCCTCTGCAGGGAGATCCTGTCTGGAAAAGGCTCCGGCTGCAGATAAGGACACAAGTAGTTACGTGACCACAGCCCCCAGTCTGTGAGTGGAGAAATTTAAAAGGACAGTTTCTGCTAGGCTTATCCACTGGCTTTTATGTGGCTTGGAAGATATCACTCTTCCCAGTTTATACCATGGTCATCTTACTATGAAATGGGGATAAAGTATTTATTGGCTGTCTTTGGTGCTTTCTGGAATACATGGAGATAAAGCTATTTACAAGTGTCTAGTGTTACCATTTCTACCATTTTGGGCTATAAATCCCAAAGTGCTGCTTGGCCTTTCAGCCTCCACAGGGAAGCCATTCTCTGTGGTGATGTTTAGTTATTTGCAAGCCAGTAGATCAGAGGCAAACCCTCAATCTATAGGACCCATGGGGTTGTGGAGGAATGGTTGTCCCTTACGGGATCCCTCAGTGTGAAGCTAAATCCCCAGCTGGGGAGGAAGATGCTGCACTTCCTTTCTGTCTTCTCCCACTACAGCTGCATTCATCGGAGAGCAAATATTCCCTTTTTTCATCCCTTTTTAGCATCACTTATATATTTTGTTTTGTTTTGTTTTATAAGACCCCTGCATAGCCTCCCCACTGCACCACATCTCACTTACAGAAGCTTGATGGAGATGGAGGTCTGAGGTAGGAGGCCGAGGCAGGCTCTGGAGGCCAGCCTCAGCAGAGGAGAGCTGGAATCGATGCAGGAGGCAATGGTAAATGCAGCCCTGGTGGGACCGTGCAGCCAGCTTCTCTTTCCTTGTTCCTGCAGGCCTAAAAACGGTGGGAAATACTGCGTGGGGCGTCGAATGAAATTTAAATCCTGCAACACCGAACCCTGCTCAAAGCTGAAGAAGGATTTCCGGGACGAGCAGTGCGCTGACTTCGATGGGAAGCACTTCAACATTAACGGGCTGCCCACGAACGTGCGCTGGGTGCCCAAATACAGCGGCAGTAAGTGATGGGGGCTCGGTTCCTTCCTCCGGGTGGTCCATCAGGGCGACGGCATTCAGGTAACACACTCCTGGTCTTCCTCCCTCCCCAGTCCTGATGAAGGACCGGTGCAAGCTGTTCTGCCGCGTGGCGGGGAACACGGCGTACTACCAGCTCCGGGACCGCGTCATCGACGGGACGCCCTGTGGCCCCGACACCAATGACATCTGCGTGCAGGGCCTCTGCCGGGTAATGATTTTCCCTTCTCGCTAGCAAGGACAGTCTCCGTTTTGCGCGGCAGGGTGGCACTTTTCTCTATGGGAATGATGAATGCAAGAAGTTTTCTCCAGCTAAGGCACTGCCTGGTGCAAACGGTGCTGCTGAGTCTTGCTTTTTGTTTGAAACCAGTGTGGGATGGCCACACTGTAAATCAATGCAAAAATGTAGGGAAGCAAAGCAATTTGTCTCACGGCAGCCTTCTCCACACAAAGCTTTTGTGGGGCTTAATTTGGAGATTTGTAAATGCTGTTCTAGGCTGCATTTGCTCAATGTCATTTTTCAATTTTTCTCTTAAAGCAAGCTGGATGCGATCATGTGCTGAATTCAAAAGCAAGAAGAGATAAATGTGGTGTTTGTGGTGGGGATAATTCTTCATGCAAAACTGTTGCGGGCACATTTAACACAGTGCATTATGGTAAGAATCTGTTGCTAAAAACTTTATCGTGAAAAATGCGGGTCTATAAAAGCCATTACCACACTTAATCTGCAAAAACACTGAAGTAAAATGTGAAATCCTTCTAGCTATAGCGTATTCTAGTTTATATCTATTTATGCTATCCCTAAATGAAGAGTATTGGGTTGTGTAATGTGAGGTAATTTTGCTCATCTCCCTTCCCCCCATAAAAAGCAAATGAAATGTCTGTGTAATAGACTTTATGTTAAATCTGTTCTAGGCTATAACGTTGTGGTCCGCATCCCAGCTGGTGCAACAAATATTGATGTGCGTCAGCACAGTTACTCAGGGAAACCAGAGGATGACAACTATCTGGGTGAGTTGCAGTGCATGTTTCAGTCCCGAATTTGGCTCTGTTTTCTGGTGGTGTCAATATATCTGCTGGCTGCTCTCTGCTAAGGGAGATGAAGAATTAGTTTAAGGGAGGTGTTTTCTTATCGAGAATATATCTTGTATATCTGCCAAGTACATTCAGCCTCATCTTGCTCCTGCTCTTTGTTTTTGCCATCCTCGAAGCAAAGTTTGGGAGGCTCACAGGCGATAAGAAGCATCCCCTTGCAGGAGGGACGATTGAGCTCAGGCTGTGGGTGGGAGCAGAGGCACAAAGCTGGGAAGCAGCCAGACTCGTGGCTTCTGATGGAGTTTAATTGCAAATTGATACTCCTCTGCTGTCACCGTGCCTTGGCTGGACAGTAAATATGATATACCTAGAAAGATGTGGACAGAAAGTATTTTCTATTGCACTGGGAATAGTCATTCTGATTTCACTTAGAGCTTTTCTTGTCCCTGCCAGGCAATGGTGTACAGCTATAACGAAACAGTCAGCACCAAAGAAGGTGGTTTGATTTAGACCTACCAATACCTTGGCCTGTGGCTGCTGGACGTTTGTAGAGAGTGATTTCTCTAATCTGTGAGCGTGTCTCTAGGGCCAGCTGAAGAATGCTTGCAGTACTGTGTTAGACCAATCTGCTGCATGCATGTATGCTTTTAGCATGGCCACGTGTGGGTTTGTTTGTTTTTTTTTTCCACCGTGCCAAGCAGTAATCCATAGTGAGATCTGCTTGGGTTCAATAGAGGAGACAACGCGTTGCGACTGACAGTATCCCTGCCGGCAGAAGGCTGGTTTTGCCCCCAGGTCCCACCTGTGCCCCTCAGAGTCTGCTCACGCAGCAGGGAGCCAGTCTGTGCCCCTGCAGCCCGTGGGAGATGCGGCTGCTCTGGGTCTGGGTCTCCTCCTCTGCACACCCCGTGCCTGGCACCAGCCACTCAGGGTCACTTATTTATTGGATCTCTGAGCTCATTGCACCTCGTTTTGCAAAGACAGCTCGGCACAACAGGCTGGTGCTGCTGCTTTGTGCTGATTTCCATGTGTACTTTTGGAAACAAGTGTGCAGAGGCAAGTGCCTTTGCTCTGAGGGGAGCGAGGAGCCGTGCAGAGCAGCACCAGCACAGGGGCAGCGAGCTGTGTCCCCCAAAGTCAGACTAAAGGGAGGCTGAAGGGACAGCAACGTCCATAAGTTGTTGCACCTTTTCCCAAAACGTAGGGTTTAGCCTAAGCGCTCAATATAACTGGGTGCATTAGGAACAGGACTGGGCTTGGGGGTTCCTAGCCCAGTTGGGGGTGAAGAAACTCCCTTCTTTGTGTCGCTTGGGAAGCAGGTAGAGGAGACCATTGTGCACCAAAGGGAAATGTGCTGGCAGTTTTGGCTGTCACTCTGAAAGGCTGTCCATGTTTCTGGACCCTTTTACGTAGGCAGAAACCTGAGCGGATCCCCCTGCCCCACCAATTCCCAGACTGTCCCGGCACTGCCACAGCCCTTGCTTTCACAGCAATGCAACAAAGTGGTGCAGCATGGATGCACATCAGTACCATGAAAACCCCGCTGAGGTGCGATAGCTTTCTGTCCTGGGGGAGGGAGAAAGGTTTCATCATTCCTCTTTTCTAGAAAAACAATCCTCCCCATGTGGTGCCTATTCAAAGAGGTTCACCCCAGAACGAGCCCCAAAGAACTTATCAACTCTTCTTGGAGGGCCTTTAATCTTCTTGGGAAGCAATGAAGTCAAATCTTCTTTAATGTTGATTTAATGTTGCTGGGAAAGCATCTCCTCGTATTAGGCCTGAATAGAAGCAAATGAGAAGCGTGCATGTGTCCCCTTATTTTGCAGCTCACTGAGTGTGAAATCTTGGGCCCTCAGTACTGTGAACCTTGTAGTTGCTTAACAATTTAGGAGGAATTTGATGTTGTCATCAAGTTCAAGGCGCGTACCTACTGTTGTGGGAAGATACAGTAAATGGGAAGGAATCCTTTAATGAGTTTTACTACAGCCTAATGATATTAAAGCCTCCAAAGTATGGAATTTGGTTAAGTATAGAGTCTGCTTTCTAAGTTTTTCTCCATCTATAACTGTTTGCGACCAAGCAGTGTTCTGCTTCATTATCTCTTCTCATTTGGTGTAAAAGCCTTCCCTTCGGTGTTTTGGTGTTAAGTTTGGATTTTTTCAGTACAGAGGCTTTGTAGTAATGTAGCTGTGATGGGTGAAATGGTGGGGAAACTAACTTAGGAAATTAGCTACATAATCGCATTAGTGTGAAGTTGTGCAGCAGACTGCTGTTTTCAGGAAACTGTTCCTTTTATAAAGCATTTAGGCTTTAAGCCTTCGGTGCTTTCACATACCTTAAGATTTGGAATAATAAAAAAGTAAGAGGGGAGGAGGGAGGGAGATGCTGACCAAACTCTCTGTAATTATCCACTGGAAAATGAAGTTTAGGCAATTAGGGCACAGAAATTTACCTTAAGAACACACCTGGAAGCAGCATGAAAGTCACCCTATCTAACGAAAAGATTTGGGCAGAATTATTTCTGCGTTACACTTGGGATACAGACTGCCTACAGCAGCCTGCCTGGCATGCCTGCTTGGTGTCTCTTTGCCCTAGGTTATGGGTGAACTGTTTAGGAACAACCTCAGGCATTCAGCCTTCATTTTAATGAGGCTCCTGTGGGAACAGGAGTAGGCACGATGTCTGTAAGACCTCTGCTGCTCTCTTTACATCCCTTCTGTTTGAGAGTGCCAGTCGACTTTTCCTCCAAACCCAGTGAAAGGGAGCACTGAGAGCGCATGACCCACGTTATTATGTACATCTGAGTTAATTCTGCGTCTTTAGTTCTTGTTTTTTGCACCTATGCAGCCTTATCTAACAGTCAAGGAGACTTTATATTAAATGGAGACTTTGTCGTCAGTATGTTTAAAAGGGAAATCAAAGTTGGGAATGCTGTGATCGAATACAGCGGATCGGATAATACTATTGAAAGGATTAATTCTACAGATCGGATTGAGCAAGAAATAACGCTTCAGGTGAAGTATACGTTGTGCGTGTGGAAAAGTCTGCCGAGCATTATTGGACTGAAAACAGTAGGCAGTGAAGTCTGTTAGTTTACTCTGCTTTATCCCTTTTTCCTCACAGGTTTTATCAGTGGGCAATTTGTACAATCCTGACGTTCGTTACACTTTTAATATCCCCATTGAAGACAAACCTCAGCAGTTTTACTGGAATGCCTATGGCCCCTGGCAGCCCTGCAGTAAGCTCTGCCAAGGTAGGTGCTTGGGAAGGCTTTAAAGAAGATGCAGTGGGTTCATCTGGGATCTCAGCAGTGTTGACAAATCCCTCTCCGTTTGCTTTCTTGAGATTTTCACATTAGGGCTTGAGCGTCTCCCTGGCCACAGAGGTAGATAGTCTGTGGTGCCCTGCGCCAGCTTGCAAGGTATAGCACCACGCTGGCACTTTCCAGTTGCAAAGCAGGGAACCTTTACAGCCCCCTCTGAGCTAGGTGGATGTTGCAGCCTGGGCTGCAGGTGAGGAAGCTGGAGCACAGGAAAGGTTGCATGCATTGCCTAGGGCTGCAAAAGGCCTGGGTGTCTGTTTTGGGTCTAACATCCAGCGGTTCCCAGCTGCCAGCGCAGATCCTGCTAAATGCAATGCAGCATGCTGCAGCTCTCCTGCCCCTGTTTCTTTATGTCTGTTTCTGAAAGAATTTTAAAAGCATAATTAAACGTCTTTTAAATACCACTATTAAAGGAGGTAGAGGAACAACTGATCTGATGTCTATCCTGTGTGTCTCAAGCAAAGTGTTTTTTTTCTGCGTAGGAGAACGAAAAAGGAAACCTGTGTGTACAAGAGAGTCAGACCAGCTCACGGTGTCAGATCAACGATGTGATCGAATTCCCCAGCCTGACCCAATAACTGAGCCCTGTGGCACGGAGTGTGAATTAAGGTGCACTCTACTCACTCATGTATATACATTACATCATATATTTATTGTTTACTCTTCCCTTCTCTCAGCAGCCTGTCTTAGGTTTTAAAACAAACAAACAAAAAGGGATTAACAACTGCCTCTCTGTCATCCAAGAGGGGCTGATGTCCACCAGTTGTGTTTTGGGAGGCACTTTTCTACATTTTCAGGTTTCTCAGGTTGAATTAAATTAGTGTTAACTATAAAATAAAAAAAAACACCTAATGTTGAAAAATCTCATTGTGCAACATAGTGCTTGAAATTTGCATCTCTCTGGATCAGAAGTGCTCAGCACTGTCCTACAAAGAGCCTGCAAAGAGGAAAAAAATTGCTCAAAGCAAAAGGGTCACTAAGGCTTGGATTTATCATCATTTGCTTAAAGTAAGGAATGGGCTTAAGCGTAGAGTGGGTCTGGGGCTGTCCCCAGACAACTCCTGGTGAGCTGGAATTGCTGGAGTGTGGCCTGAATGATTGCAACCCATTTTCCTTTAAGCAGCAATCTGTTTTCCTTTCGGGAGCTTAAATATGGTGGCGTTAAACGGCTGCTGGTGATGCGGTTTGCACGGCTGGGTTTTCTGAGGGGTTTCTCTTGCTTTGTTAAATCTGGGGTGAAAACAGCCGGCTGCGAGCTGCTGTGGGTCGGGTTGTCGAGGTAACAGCTGTTGCCATTGCGACAGGTTGGAAACTTGAGAAGGGGAAATGCCCAAGTCTGAAAAGCAGGCAGGGATGTGAGGGCTCCTGTAATTCAGGAGCTATTGACTCCAAATCCCCTTGATCTTATTCTGCTCCTAGCTCTGCCGCAGTTTGCTCTCTGGGCTTGGGGGCAAGGCTGTATGCTTGCTGCACTGGCTGCAGCGGCCGGGGGTCCCCGGGACCCGCAGGGATGTCACCGCCACCTTCCCCAGGAACAGCCCTGGCCGGGTGCTGGGTGCCCTCAGCTCCTGCAGTCTGAGCCAGCAGCATCTCGGGATGGGGCTGGTGGAAAGCAGGGGCCTTACTTCCCAAAAGCATCCCCATGTGGGCCCTTGAGAGCCCCCCCAGCGCTGCCCATCACAGGAAGAAGGCGCGAGGCTGGGAGTCCCTCCCATCCAGAGGGAGCAGCCCTCATCCCCGTGGGCACCGCTGGGGCTCGGGTGTCTTGCAGTGAGTCGCTCTTCGGGGAGCGGAAGCTTTTGTGAAGGCATCCTGCCATGTGCAGTGCCTTTTTGTGGCTTTCATTCCTGTATGGATCTTTTTCTGCTGCTGTATTTTTAAGCTTTTGGTTTTCAGTGGCTGAGGTGGCTCTCCTGCACTGGAGCGTGGGGCAGAAAGCTGTCAAAGCACCGCTCTTTGCTTGGCCATGGGCTCCCTCTGCAGCCCTGAGTGGGTCCCTAGGGCCACAGCATGGCTTTCTTTCCTACAAGGAGGAGCTGGTGGCTGTTCCTTCTCTCCAAGAAGCAATGCCAGGGGTCATTACCTAATATTTCTGGAGTGCTTGGAAACCACAGAGCATTGGGAAGAGTCAAAACTTCCCATTTAAGAATGTAAATTCTCTTTTTTTGTTGTTTATGTCAGACACCCCCAAGCACGTTATCTGCGGGGTCCCAGAGCCCTGCAGCTCCTTCTGCCTCTTCCAGTCCTCTTGATGGGTTTTTGTCGCGCCGGGGCTGACGGTTTCTTTCCCCGGCTCAGGTGGCACATCGCGAGGAAGAGCGAGTGCACGGCCCAGTGCGGGCTGGGGTACCGCACGCTGGAGATCTACTGCTCCAAGTACAACAGGCTGGAGGGGAAGATGGAGAAGGTCGACGACCGCTTCTGCAGCAGCCAGCCCAAGCCGAGCACGAGGGAGAAGTGCACGGGAGACTGCAACGTGGGAGGGTGGCGGTACTCCGCCTGGACCGAGGTGAGTGCTCCCATCGCCTCCTCTCTCGGGGCTATTCGGTTTGCAAACGGCACGTGGAAGTCGGCCACAGCGACTCTGCTTTCAGTTCTGTTTCTGGAGGACGCTGCAGTGCAAACGAACCCAAGGCTTCCTATTTTCCACTGCAATGAATTTATGTTTTTAAACGTCCAGAGGTCTGTCTCTGTTATGCTAAGCGCCGCGGGCTGTCCTCTCCCACCAAAGCCAGCCGCGCTGCTGGGAGGCAGGGAGGGTGTGTTGCCATCAGCGGAGGACTCGTGAAATTTGTTTCCTTTACACTTTTCAGCTGAATGCTGGCCAAGAATATCCCTGAGTGCAAACCTGGCACCAAGAGAATGATGAGCCTGGGGCTTTCCAGGGAGGGCACAGGGAAGGAGGGTGGGCTGGTTAGAGGGAATTAATCTCTTGTAAAATGAGAACAAGTATCAGCCATTTGGGGGAACTGAAAGGCAACACTTGTAAAAGTAATAATGGGGTTATAACCTGAGATGAATTTGTGAAACCCATTGCCGCAAGATTTTATTAAGCTTAGCGAGATTGGATTTTTAAAGGAATATATAAAGTAATAGCCTGTTACTTGAAGTACAAATTGTTCTTCTGGAGGTTTTCTGCAGTCTCTGTGTAGTCCCGACTGCAAGAAGGGAGAAGGAGATAAATGGGCTCCTGGCCCGTGATAGAGCGGCGGAGCGTGCTTGCTTAGTGTCTCCTCTTTCCAGTGCTCCAAGAGCTGCGGCGGGGGCACGCGCAGGCGGCGGGCCATGTGCGTCAACACCTACAACGACGTCCTGGATGACAGCAAGTGCAGTCAGCAGGAGAAGCTGACGGTGCAGCGCTGCAGTGACTTCTTGTGCCCCCAGTGGAAAACTGGCGACTGGTCCGAGGTAGGGGACGGCGGGCTCATCCCAGTGCACCGCTGCCTGCAGAGACACCCCCTCTTCTGCTCGTCCCTGTTGCGTTGTGCGTGCCGCCTGTGAGCGTCGTGCTCAAGGCACGGTGGCACCGTGCCTCCTGCAGAAGGTCTCCACGTGCCTGCGCGCAGGGATTTTCAGACAGGCAGCACGATGGCTGGCCTCGTCCCTGCTGATTGAGTGGTTGTTTCCCTCTCTGCAGAGCCACAGGGGGTTAATTCCTCTCCAATCCTTCAGTCATTTCTCCCTGTTTTTTTCCAGAGTTCCTCTGTGGCTTTGGGAAAAAAAAAAATTCTGCCTTCCTTTCCTTTTGAGATCGTCCTCACAAGCCCCTGCAGCTCTGGCTGTCACTGCAGGGCAGGATTTCACCCTGTTAATATCTTGCTCAGCCCTCTCCCTGCTGTTTATTACCATTACCGCTTCCACTGCGGCTGGTGTCCTTCGTCATGCAACAAAGCCATGCCTTAATAGGCTTTTCCTTGCAGCAGGACTGGGGATGTAGGAAATAGTCTTCAAAGGCTGCTCGTCACCTTTGCAGCCAAATAGCTCTCATTTTTATGAATGCATTGTTTTAAGAAGTAATGAAAGAAATTAAGTGGAAACGGGGACTGTTTACTGGCCATTGTTCTCCACAAAATATGTCTGCTGGGCTGAGTGCCGTGGCAGTGGAAGAGATGCTGGAAGAGGCACTCACACACAACTTTATTGTGTGCACTCAGAAACGAACAAGCTTGCTTTGCTTATGTGAGCCTTTGGCATGCTGTTGTGTTCTGCCGGAGCCCCAGAGAGCAGTGCTGCAGCTTTGCCCTCCATCTCACGGCTGCTGGGAGCTGCTGGAAGATGTAGTCATCCCTAGAACCAGGTTCTGTCTGCCTTGGCATGGGGGAAAGCATGACTGTCTCTTTCTGGCCATCCCGCTTGGCACTTGCGTTTGCTGTGCTTTTCTCCATGGTCTGCTGCAAATAGGAAGAACTATTGTTTAAAAAAATAATAATAGTGAAAATAGCCATGAGGCTGCATTGTAGCAGGGTACGGAATGTGGGCCCTGATTTTGAGGCATCTTTAAACCAGACTTATACCAGGATTTAACCACTGGTTGAGTTTAGTGAAAATGAGGAGCCTTCGTGGACTCACGCTGTCCTTGGTGCAGTTTCCCAGCAGGGCTGTGTTCTCCATGCTCCAGACCATGCTCTGCACCAGCTCCTGAGCAGCCCCGTGTCACAGCAATACACTCGTGTGTTTTCCAGCGCACATGGTGTTTAGCTAAAGCCACCTCTCTAGCAGTGTTTAAGTGGTGATTTCGGGTCTGTTTTCAAGCTCCAGGGCAGGTGCTGCCTGGGCACCACCTGAGCTCATGCTTTCCTCCTTGCAGTGCCTGGTCACCTGCGGGAAAGGGCACAAGCATCGCCAGACCTGGTGCCAGTTTGGAGAAGATCGGTTAAACGACAGGTTTTGCGACCCCGAAACGAAGCCAGAGTCGGTGCAGACGTGCCAGCAGCAGGAGTGCGCGGCATGGCAAGTGGGACCCTGGGGCCAGGTACTGCTGTAGATTCATCCCGGTGATGTTAACTGCGTGTATTGATTTGCAAACACAGATGTGCATGCCCTCCGTTCGCTTGGGTGCAGCCTGTGGGCAGCAATAACGGTACTGCCCTTTGTGCTAAATTTAATGTGTCACACTAAATTGGTCGTGATTTTCAAAAAGGGGTTGCTAAGGTTACGCTCCTAAATCCATATTTAGGCACGTAAATATGTGGCCTAATTTTCACAAAAAAGCTGCTCCCACTGAGTAGCGGTTGTTGCTTTTAATGTTTTCCAGTTTCTGGGGGGGGTTAGTTTTTTTTCGGTTAAAATGCAAGTTGCTCTGTTCTCCCAGAGTGTTCTGGCATCTTGTTTTCCACAAAGCTATTAACTCTTGACTTTTTTTAAAAAAAAAAAAAAAAACAGCAACAAAGCCAGTTGTCCCTGCCAGACTTACTGCCCATCAGCAAAAATATTCATTAGCTGCTTGTGCTACTGTGGGGCTGAACAACCAGTTTTAAAGAAGGATATGGTGCAGCTTCTACCAGACTATGATTTACTGTGTGCAGAAGAGTAAATCATTTAAATGCTCGCACCTTCATTCGTGAGGACAGTAAGTGAAGCGTGTGAGGCTCTGATGGGCGCAGTGAATTAAAACTTTGACCTAATTTAAAGCTGAAATGCGTGAAGTGGAGAGAAGCCAGAAGGGAAGCTGGGTTTTATTTTTGCTGCTCGTGCTACATGCCTAAACACAAGCTGGGCTGATTAACACTCCCTAAGCGAAGCAGCTACTCAGACCCAGCACTTCTTTCTCCCGTCTGCCCTCTCCCAGTGCACGATGACCTGTGGCCAAGGCTACCAGATGAGAGCGGTGAAGTGTGTCGTGGGCACCTACGTGTCAGTGGTGGATGATAATGAGTGCAATGCTGCAACCAGGCCAACAGATACCCAGGTAAATCCTGCTGTTCCGTGGCATGTGAGTGGACTGTGTGGGTGAGCATCCCTGCCGAGCTGGGGCAGCTTTTGAGACCGTGATCCCTGGAACTGGACTCGAGATCTGCTACAGCTATGTCACGCTCTGTTTTGGGAACCAGAGCCATGGTGTGCTTCATACCAGCTCCTGAGCGTGTAGGGTGTCTGCAGAAGGGCGGATGCTATCTTTGCACTACACATGGGATAAGCCAGTGTGCGTATAGAGTCCTCCAAGCTGCAGCTCCGGGATGTCTTGCTGAGCAAAGGCTGGTCCTGAACCAGCCCATGCAGAGCAGTAGGAGACAAGCTTTGCCTCTTGGTTTGCTATATGGCTGTCGGGAACTTCCCATTCAGACCCTTTCCATGCAGTTAACCTTGCACTCAGAAACATTAGATTGCCAAAAAGGCAACAGACAACTTGTTACAAGGGTATCAAGACTTCCTGGGGTAAAGATTACCTTTGCTTGTTGTTTATATTCATGGAGCACTAGTCATAGGGTGGGACATGCAAGGGGCTGTCCAGATACAGAACTAAAGCTGGGCTGTAATTGCTTGTGAGCTAAAGAAGTGGCAGGAGATAAATACAGGAAGACAACTAGAGAGTAGAAGGATAGGGTGGGACTGCATTTACTTGCCTCGGAGGCTTGGGTCTTAGCACAGCACGGGGTCTAGGACTGTTTTGCCCAAGGTCCAAGATGCCTGGCTGCAGCCTGGGCTCACTTGGCTGCAGGACCGTTGCTGCATGGTACCAATGACAACTAGGGACCATCAATTCTTGTGTGCTGCACATGCCACTATAGTGTATGTTCCAGCTACAATTACAGACACATTCCACCTAGCTGGATAAATCGAGAAATACTGTGCATCATTTGCAAATTTTCGGAAAAGGCTTTCCATACTGTGTTCGCTTGTGCTTGGAAGGAAACTCTCTGCAGGGGGAAATTCCCATTTCAAGCAGAGCGTGTGTCTCATGGTGTCTGAAGGAGTTGAATAAAACAGAATATTACCATCTGTCTGTAATCTAGGGAAATCACAGCGCTGATGACCTGCTTAGCTTCAGTCCTGCATGACTTCTCAGAGTTCAGCTAAGGCCACAACATTTAGGGAAGGGCTGTTTTTCTCCATGTGTGGAGACCAATTGCACCATAGTCAAGAGGTAACACACCCACTTGTCATCAGCCACCATGTGGCATGCACATCTCCAGCACAAGTAAAATTATAGCAGTGCGGAAATGACTTATGCCATTTGTCAAGGGTCGGACTCTCCCTTGCAGTGGAGATCAGCAATAATTTCCTGTTTGGCAGTGAGTACTTGTAGGCTCGTGGAGTAAAGTCCTGGCTGCTCATTATTTCTGTTGCCAGACCTCCCAGGAGGGCCAGACAGGACCAGAGCTCTCCTCTTAGGCACCGTACCGGGGCTGAACAGAACGACGTGTCTGTCCCCAGACCCTTGCATGCTTAGTGTGGAGAAGATCAGCACATGGATATGGGCAGCCTGGTGGGCTACAGGGAACCAGAAGGCTGCAGTCAGCTCAGCAGTGTAACCTTTGTTAAGTAGGTTGCAGGTCTTGCTCTGAACAAAGGGTTTGAGAGCTTAGAAGGGAGACAAAGGTGCTACTTCATAGATGTGCCTTCATACCAGAGCTCTCTTAATGAACTTTCATCTCTTGCCTCAGAACATCTGGTTTTAATGCATGAAGATGGCACTTAGTTATGAGGATTCCAATTTTAGAGTTCCTAATAATTCAAAAGTCCACTAAGGTTCTGCATATGAAGCCCTTAGGGGCACTGATAACAAATTTTGCTGATTCAGCAAGAGGATGCAAGAAGACAGCCTGCCGACACACAAGCATGCAGGTCACGTTTTCAAGACAGGGTATTGTTTATAATTGACTTGAAGAGAAGGATGTTTAACTGAAACATCTACAGATTCTTCGTCACTTGCTTTATTTCCCTCTTTTCTCTCATGCATTTCACTTGCAGGACTGTGAAATAGCAGCATGTCCTCCCCATCCAAATAGTCCCGAAGCCAAGAGATCCATAGCAGGCATTCACAGGACTCAGTGGAGATTTGGATCCTGGACACCGGTGAGCATGTGTCATAATACTTTCAGGATTTTTTTAAGTGTATTTGGCAAGCTTTTTGTTCCAAAGCCCTTGTAGTATATAGACGGAAACTTTCTAGTGGAGTGCTTGTTGCTCTTTCCTAGTGCTCCGCAACGTGTGGGAAAGGGACCCGGATGAGATACGTCAGCTGTCGGGATGACCAGGGCTCAGTGGCCGACGAGTCCGCTTGTTTCCACCTGCCAAAGCCGTCAGCCACGGAAATGTGCACCGTGACACCGTGTGGGCAGTGGAAGGCCTTGGAGTGGAGCTCTGTAAGCATCGCGCTGCCTCTTGCAGGAGAGCCTTGTAGACCTCGGTGCTGAAAATAGACTTCATTAATCTATCACGCTCGCCCCTTAATAAGTGGGGAGATTAAGGTTCTCAGCTGTTCTTTATTAGTGATAGCGGTCGGTCTGATGTTCAAAGCTGGAAATGTGACTGTGTCTCCTTTTCCCACTGTAACGCAGTGCTCGGTGACTTGTGGTCAAGGTAAGGCAACGCGACAAGTGATCTGCATCAATTACAGTGACCAGCTGGTGGACAGGAGTGAGTGCGATCCAGATGACCCCCCTGCCACCGAGCAAGACTGCTCCATGTCTCCTTGTCATCCAAACAGCCATGACTACGGCAGGCCCATCCACCCTTTCCTCTATCCGGATCATCGCCTGAAACTGCACCCCGGAGGCAGCCCCAACCGAAACCGTGCACATATACCGGGAGGCAATCAGTGGAGAATTGGTCCCTGGGGTGCTGTAAGTGCCATGATTTTCTTATTTCTGTTTATTTTTTTCCTGAGCTAATTCAGGCATTATTATTATTATTTATTATTATTATTAACATCACCATGCAGGGAAAAGAGGGACCCCTCTCCCTGCTTTCTGCTCCCGGCTCACTGGCCCAAGTGCTACAGTAGGGTGAAGGCATCGCTTCTCATCCCCTCCCAGCATACATCTCCCAGGCTCTCCATGCAGATAACATCATTTTCCATGAGGCAAAAGCCAGCCTGTGTTTCTTGGCTGCCTCCTGGGGCATTTACAGCTGTGCAGAGCTGCTGCCAAAGCACAGCAGAGCCTTAATGCCAGCTCCTCGCCCCCCAGCCAGTTTGAAACACTTTATCATGGAAGTCCCTAAAGGGAATTAAGCACAAATGTGGTGTTAAACACTGCATTAAAGGCAGTGGGGATTACTCACCTGCTCAAAACTAGGCTCGTGTTTATTTTCTTTGCCTAGTCAGCACCTAAGTCATTGCACTGCTATTAGTCATAGCAGAGTTTTGAAGTTAATAATGCCTGTTAGCTGTATTAAATTTCTAGCTGTGCATTCCCACGGTGCAGCGCGCTGGGAAGGAGCTGGGAATGCACAATTATTCCTGGGCTCAAAGAAGCTACGGGCAATTGTGTCTTGCAGTGCTCTAGCACATGTGCAGGGGGATTCCAGCGGCGGGTTGTGGTGTGCCAGGATGAAAATGGATACACTGCAAATAACTGTGATGAGAAAACCAAACCCATGGAGCAGAGATCATGCGAGTCCGGTCCCTGTCCTCAGTGGGCTTACGGCAACTGGGGAGAGGTGAGTGTGCTATTAATCCCGTCCTCCCTGCACAGGGGAAGGTTTTCACTGGTGTGTGGCTGAAAAATGGGGGAGGAGGAGGAAATCATGGTTAGAAATTAGAAATATTGGAGCATGAAAGGCAGGCTCTGATAAATGAGTGAGCCCTAGCAACTGCTTGGTGCTGTTTTTGATTCCATTTGTCACAGGAAAAATTTGTTCCCAGGCAAAAGCAAATTCTACAGAAATTGAGGTTTCTTTTTTTAAGATGTCTGGTTTAACCGAAGGCCTTTCTTTGTAATAAAAACACTGCTACCTTCTGAAAATTCTTCCAAGACAAGCAATTAGAGACGTTAACCTCTGATAATCCTGCTGGGTCTGGCAATATCGTTGTGGAGCAGCATGAATGGCTTTGGGGAGAGAGAAGCTGATGCCACATCCTCATACGCCGCTTGGGGGGACGTGGCTGGAGAGGGTGAGGAGGGAGCAGAAACAACCCTGGGGTCTTGAGGGAGCAGTAGGTGCCCGGGTGGTGATTCCTCTGTCCTCTGCTGACTTCCAGTGCACAAAGCCATGTGGGGCAGGGACAAGAACGCGGCTCGTGGTGTGTCAGCGCCCCAATGGAGAAAGGTTTACGGATCTGAGCTGTGAAATCCTTGACAAGCCACCGGACAGAGAGCAGTGCAATGTGCAGGACTGTCCTAGAGATGCTGCCTGGAGCGCTGGTCCTTGGAGCTCGGTACGGCCATAAACTCTTTCTCTTTGTGAACCATTTTGTGGATATCCCATAACAACAGATTTAATTTGCTTCAAACCAAGGTGCTAATGCTTCATGTCTTAAAACTGCACTTAAAGAGGATTATTGACATTATATTCAGAATAACACCTGTTCAGGAAGGGCTTACATTAGGGGAGCTCAAGTCCTTTAATTTTAAAGGCACTTTCTGCTAAGTAGCCAACTTTGTCCATTTTGTTGCACCGTGCAAGTGCTGTGCGTTATGAGTCTTGGTTCTGACTCAGTTCTTTGCATATGGATTTAAACCTGGCATTTAAGCAGTACCTTTGCATTGAAGTTAAATTGGACTTTTATTTAATGGTAACACTGCACTGTGCACCTACTGGTTTACAAGTTGCATGTTCTCTGCCAAAAACAAGCAGGGGAAAAAGTGTTCTAAATTGCATCAACTTCCTTGCAGGTACAAGTGTGTATAGATGCCTGTGCATGTGTCCCTACCCACCCCATGCACATTTATAAAGAACATGTGCATTCACACCCATGCTTTATTTCTACTCCCATATAAAACGTGAGTGTGATGTACTGTGCAAAGGCACCTGTAAGCTATCCTCACGGATCTCTCTGCTTCTGGAGAGTTTGTCTGGCCAGGAGTCTGCTACAGAGATGCTCTTGCAGTGGCTTGTGAGGGCGGAGCAGCCCTGAGCTGGGATTTGGGATGTTGTTTTGAGTCCCGCGGCTTTGAAATTCTCCCTGCCCAGAGCAGCAGCCCCCATGCCAGCATGAGTGCTGCATGGGGCACCTCTGCCGCGCTGGAAACCACGGACCTGACCGTTTCGGAGTGGCCTTCAAACAAATGTCGACCTTTAGTGTGTGTTTTGTTATAACAGCTTTTCAAGAAGATTTAAAAAAAAAAAAAAAAAAATGAAGAAGAAGAACAAACAATAATTTGACTCGAAAGCACTTTACAAACAGTCCTTTTTTTCTCTTATATTGTATTGGACTTCCTTAATTGTCATGGTTTGAAAAGCCGTCTTGCTAGAACATGACCTCACTAGTTTCTGTGGATGCTTCAGTAACGCGGATGCCTTCAGTAACATTTCTCAATATTTTTATCATACCTCAGTGATATGCAACAGCCATAAAACTGCTGGACTAGCGTTTATACGGTGCTTCACCAGTACAAGGGACAGTGACATGAAATGTTTCATTTGAGGTGCTAATGTATCACTTGCACGCTGATAGTTGGTGCTACAGATGAGTGAGGTGAGCTAAGCAGAGCTAGCAACCCGTGCAGCAGCTTTCTTGCAGCACTGCTGGCCAAGAATTGCTGCCAGCCTTTACAACCTGTGCTGGGACATTTGCACGACCCACAGGCGTGGGCAGAGTCGTGTTGCGTTTTGGTGTCACTCAGCGTTCAGCCTCTTCCCAGCTGTTCAGCAGCAGGCTGGAGGGCTGCATCTGCTCCTCTGTGTTTAAAACGCAGGGTGCAGTCCTGTATTTTGTTTTTGTTTGTTGTTCTGTTTTTTTTACCCAGAAAAAATTCCTTTGTCGCTACTAAATCTCTTGCCCATATTAACCTCGGTGGGTTGTCCCTCGCTCGGTCTCCTGGGAATAGTTGGGATGTGGGGCAAAGAGGCTCTGGGCAGGAGCATCCTTCCCGCAGCATCTCCTCCCGTTTCCCCTCGGAGACGTGGGCCCTGGTGCTCAGCAGCCCCTCGCCTCCCCTCCCCAGTGCAGGGGCCGCCGAGCTGAGCTGCAGTCATTGCCGTGACGTGACTTGATTCTTCAGGTCTGACCGCCCGGGTGCCATTTGGCTCTGACGTAGGGGACCCCAGAGCTGTTTGAAGACTGCATGATATCTGTGGGGTAAACGGGGCGTCGTGTCCCTCCTGCAAAACGCTCTACGTGTATGTCTACCTCGTGCTACTACTGTAGGTAGTAATGCCCCAATTTTTTCTTTAGTGTGGAAGCACCTGATTTACTTTAGCTCTGTCATCGCTTGCAAACATCATTCTGTAGCTGAACATACTTCATCTATTTGGATGGAGTGTCACTACCATATTTTTTGGTCACTTTTGAAACAAGAGTATAGTATTAGCTGAAACTTTTCAGCAGTATGGATTTATGTATTTATGTAAAAGTGTATTTATTTTTCCAATATTGTTATTTAATTTTATATAAATATTGCATACATTTACAATGTTTAATGTTGATGTTGAACAGTTAAAAAATTAAAGACAAGTAGAATGTAATCATAAATGAATTTGTATAATGATTTCTTGAGTCTTTTGCTAAATTAAGATCATATACTTAATTTTGGTAACTTTTACTAAATTTTCTGAAATGGTTTACTTGCTTTGTTCTCCAACAGAAACTGTCATTCTTAATAATTAAAAAAACACAGTTCAAAGTGTACAAATCATGAAGTTTGGTTAAACTCATTTCTTGCAAACATCTGATTGGCTTAGCTTCACACAAACTGGAATGAAATTAGTACTATAAAATACATACAAACGAAAGCCTAGAGAGTCTGACGAGTCCAATCCACAGTCCTTAGGCAAAATTCCTCTGCAATTTTATGTAGTAAACAAGCGATTTTATCTGGCTGGTTAAATCCAGGTTTTAAAGAGATAATTAAATGAATAAACAGATTCTGTATGGAAATGATAATTTTATAATAGGAGACTGGTGAGATGCCTTGTCATTATAATGTACTTTCAAAGAGGACTGAGAGGAGGTGATACTTTTATTTCCTTGCTTATTTAAGAACATGTAGTTAAACACCAGAGAACTGTAAGCTGTGTGATAGACCTGACTTTTTTATTAAAATAATGCTTTAGAAAACATGCAGAGACTGCCACCAGGATACAGAGAGTCTTTTTTCTTCTCTGAATACCTTATGATGTGAACATAGACATCTATACATGCTCTCTCATAATGAGAGGAAATCTCACCATATTCTCCAGAATGAGGGAGATATTCATGTAGAATTATTCATCACTTAAAATTCAAACCTCAACCCACTCCTTTCGGAGTAAATCTGCTCCTTGCAAAAACCTCTGAAATTTCAGTGCTGTGAAGTTTACCCTAGTATGCACTGTATCCTGACACAATTTGTGAGTAATGCCAAATTCCCTCGTCATGGGCTTCTCAGTCTTTCCAAGTTAGGAAACAGAAACAGATAAGGCAAAACAATTATATCTCGCAGCACCGTGCCCTGGGTCGGGATGCTGAGTCGTTTGGACTTCACTGCGGTGGGACAGTAATCATTTGAAGTTGACCCGTGGACAATGGGTGGGTGGTTTTCTTCCTAAAGAGTATTAAAATTTTAAAAGTAATCTGCTCTGCCAAGTACTTATCACTCTTTGGTATCAAGAGTTCGAGCTGCTAATGCAATGGTTGTGTAGCTCATGGTGCCTGGAAAGCTGCGCTGTGTGCTTCCCAGCTCTTTATCAAACAGGCAGAAATGTTGGTATCTCTTTTTTNCAGTGAAGAAATGGAAGCTTATCGTAAAATAATTAGAATATTAACTGGTTAGACTCCAAACTCTGTTATTGTCGATGGGAATTCAGTTTTTGGTTCAGAGCATGGTGCTGTAGCCTGTTAGCCAGCGCTGGAAGCTGATGGCATTGGTGGCTTTGCAGGGCTACTTGGCTGCGCGCAGGGACATAGGTAATGGTAAAGTCTCTCCGGAGACGTGGGAGGTGTGAGAACTGCCCAGCCAACAGCCCTGCCAGGAAACTGGCACGCGGGAATTTTAATCTGAAAATGGGTGTCGATGCAAAGTTCAGGTTATTTGTATTTAATTCTGTCAAAAACTCAACCCATTGTTTACAAACTGCCCTCCCCATGAAGCTTGCTGAGAATAGGCTGTTCAACAGCAATATTCTCCATGTTGTTGTTCTAATAATATCCTTAGCAGGCAGTATGTCAGCTCTTGCTAAGGCATAAGGGATAACCAGGGGCGGATTTGGTTGTAAGTGTATGTAACTCTGCTGTTCTCCTCCTCTCTTCTGCAGAAAACGAGTTTGCTGTGACAGCAGCATTACTGAGCTGCTGTATGATTCTTTACACATGTTTTTGCAATAACAAAGCCATCCTTGAAAATGAAGTGATAGGCATGCTGAACTCCCCAGACACTCAGTGCTTCACATTGCTTTTGCTGTCCTTCATTCACATGAGTTGGTTCAGGCTCTGAGGCTGCAGCAGCAAGTCTGTATTTCTGTGTAGCCCTGGGGATTGTCAGGGAACAACTAATAACAGTCCTACCCCTGGGAGCCTTTGGGGGAAGGACAAATGTTGCAGCAGCAGAGGAGGGCTGCACGTAAGGTCCCAGCACCCATAACCCAGGCAGAGGGATGCACTGTGTGTGGCTTGCGTGTCTTTGGAAAAACATGTAGAAGTAGATGCCTTAGTGAAGATTTCATAAAGCTGATAGAAACCTAAATAAGAACTTTGTAGCCTATGGATGTCCCCAGCGATCTGTCTGAAGCTGTCTCCGTCTCAGAGCTGCTTAGTGTTTGCTCAGGCTGGCCCACCAAAGCTGTTGTCTCCCTTGGGTTCCTGTCTGTCTCCTCTTTGGGGTCAGTCAGACGCACTGACTGCAGGGACTGTCACTTTGGTGTGCTGATAAAAGGCAAAACATTGTCTGCTTTGGTTCCCCCCTCAGAAAAAGGCCTTTGACAGTGCAGAGCTCTTTGCTTTTGTTTACAAAAAAGTGAACCAGACCCGTCTCAGCCCTTCCCTGCTGCGTGTCACCTAGCCAGAGTGTGCCAGTGCCCAAACGCGGCCGGGATGGGCAGAGCCCAGCGGCTTCCTCGCGCCCCTCTCGGAGCACCCCGGAGGGTAAATGCAGCTGGGGTGCTCGCGGCGCTTCAGCTCAGCGCTCCTGCGGGCCGGCAGGGATTTATTTTCCTTTCCATTTGTTCTGCTTGCCTGGTATCGCCAGTTGTTTGTTACTGCCACTTCTCCTTAAATAAGGAGAACCATATAGATGCACTTTTGCAGTTGGTTCTGCTGTCCCGTTTGCTGCTGTTGATGCACTGTGAGCAGGAATATGAGCACAGAAGCCCACCTGCAAGTGAGGGCCCCGCCGGGGCACCCCGTGCTGAGCACGGAGCGTGCACATATGCGCTTTGCTGCATCAACTCCTCGCAGGGTTGATTTCCTGCTACTTAGCTCTCTGCTGTTGCAATCCTCATGCCTCTTAGTCTTTGCACCTGATGTGATCTGGTGGTTAAATCTGATGTCTCTTAGGTTGATGGAGAAGTAGGAGTAGGTAGGAGTGGCCTCTCTTACCTGCCCAGGCCAGTGGCTGAATGCTGGGGAAGTGCCAGGGTATGAGCTGCAGAAAACAGCCAGCTCGTCTGCTGTCCTTCATAAGCCTCTCCTGTTGTCACTGCCAGTGGTAGAAGGTGGCTGGACTCAGGAAGGGGATCTTGAAACTCTTCTCCCCACCCACAGGCACTGCATCTCTTCCCGGGTTCCTCACTGCCTTTTGCCAGTCAGAGCAGGTAACTGCCTTAGTAATCACTGGTGTTTCCTACCCGACGAATAGTCCAATCCATGCTTCTGTAAAATACTTGCCTTTCTCCTCCCGGAGTGAGCAGGTCTCTCCCCGGCCCCTGCCAGCGGCTCCCCTTGGGATGCTACACAGCAGCCTGGAGCAGGGGGCAGTGACACCCTGCAAGGGGGCAAGCTGCATTTCATGTGCCTCCATGGCTTCCTTTTACACTTCCCTTCTTACATGTTTCCTCAGTGAGATGGTTATTTTCCAGGCCACGCACAGCTGGCCTGAGCTTGAACAAAAGGTTGTGGGATTGCTGCTCAGTGAGGAGTTGCTTCAGTCTCCGTGTCACGGGTGGCCCATTGGTGGCTGCTGGCACACCTGCCGTACGCATGCACACGCTCACACGCGTAGGAGAAATAAGCAATAAATAAAATGGCAATTTCTGGGAGCATTTGTCTCCCAAAGCACTAGTTTCTGTGCAGTGATTGAAATCTGTGTCATACTGCAGCAGACGCATCAGAGCAAAAACACACTTTCAAGGATGAGCTGTGAAGTTCAGCAACTTCCAGCAGGTCTCTGGGCTGGGATTGAAAAATCTGCATGTGTTTTTGCCCATGCTCCAGGTTCCCAAACTGCAATAATCGCTGTTGCTCTGATCCTAGGGATTGTAGCATTTAGAAACAAGAATGTGCAATGATGAGGGATACTAAGCACAAAGATATTTACTGTGTTTCTAACTTTCATGGTGGCTGATTTGTGCAGTCATTAAGGAAAAACAATGTAGTTAATCTTGCTCCAAAGGCACTTAGTACTCTATTCATGTTTTAATTTTTACTAGCTCACAGGGAAGGCGAGTAAGCCAGCAGCATGCATGAAAATCTGTGCGATGCCTGAGACCGTATGCAGGCTGACAGCGTTTGATCACTGGTGCATTAAGCCAAGATTTTTCTTTATAAAAACGGGGAGCAAGAAGCAGCCCCTTGCTCCTACAAGCACCCGGTGTGACGCACACCTGTGAAATAGGGCTGACATTCCTTGAGGAACTCTTTATTTGATGTTTCTCTCCATTCAACATGGAGAAATCCTGTCCTTGAATGGTACTTCTAAGTGGTATTATAATACAACTGCTCACTAAAAAAAATAAGGTGTCAGTTAGCCTAGGCTGCTTGCTGCTTCAATTGCTACCTTTTTAAAAGTGCCACAGCATGGAAAATAGGCTCCATCAGCCCCTTCCACATCCTGTTATGCAGGCTTCCTTGGGTAGCTCACACATTTCCTCCTAATTTGAGGAAAAGGCATCTAACACATCCCTCACTGGAGAGACCTGCAGTCGCTAGTTGGCAGATTTTGCTTGTTTGCTGTTAAATAGCTTGGAGCGGGGCAGGGATGCAGCTTTTAAGGCAGGGCTCTGTGTGTTCACAGCCCTGCTGATTTCAGCACCTGGTAAATACTTTGTAGGGGATGTAACAACAGTGTGGGTGGGAGAAAGAGTGGGAGGAGGTGCTACTTAGCAGATGGGTGCTGTAGAAGAGGAGATGCAAGCTTCTGCAGGTACCTGTTTCCCATATATCCTGTGAGGTTCCCCAGCTTGGGGGAATTACTGTAGTGACTTAAGTGCTCAGGATGTTAAATGTTAAGAGATTAAGAACCTCTGCCTATGCTGCTCTTTTCCTCTGGGGCAGTCTCTGTTGCTGGAGGAGCAGGCTGCAGGCACACCAGCCTCTTCTTTTTGCTGCAGCCGGTGGGTGCTGCCCCACAAATGGCACACAGAGCTGGGGCGAGCCGGTGTGGATGTCCCCTCCCAGTGTGCCCAGGGTGAGGAGGGGACACAGCCTGCCCTTGCGTGCTGCTCCTCAGGACATGCTGCTCCTTTTCTGCTATCATCAGCGCTTTCTGGACAATGCTCACAAACATGCTTGGGCTACACCCTCCAAAAGAAATCCCTGGTGTTAATGCCGTTTCTTCAGTCCTTGCAGTTCTCTGGGAAGCCAGCATGGATTAGGCATTTCTAAAGGCTCTTCCAAACTGCAGGGCAATGCTTTGCTTTGTTGTGCTTATGTCTCTGGTCTAGTTGCCCTCTCTTGAGTGTGAGTTGACTCTTCCCTTCTAGTGTATAAGTTTGAGATGTATTTTCTGGTTTTGTACCAGATAAATTCACCAGGACCATGTGCTCTCAGCAGCTGTGTGCATTAAGGTGTCCCCTCTTGCAGTTTTGCAGGGAAAGAGCCAGCTGGGGTGAGTCCTGCCCTGCACACCCCATCAGCAGGGTCCTCTCGCTGTGCCCATGTGGCCGGGTGTGAAACATGCTAACGCAGATCAGTGCAGGAACATGGTTGCAAAGCAACCAGGAGCAAGCATTTCCTAAACAGCTCCTAAAGTGCTGCAGCCACTGGAAAATACAGGACATGGAGCTGCACCGTGGTGTTTGTCCCACCAAAGTCTAAGGAGTTACCTGCTAAAATGTCTTGCTGCTTTGAAGCTAATTAAGTTAGTTTGGATGCCACAGAGCCTCTGTTGCTGGATAACACACAAAGGCTCGGGCATTTTAAGACTTCCAGTAAGGGCTCAGCTGGCTAGGAACAATCCAGGCTTGTCTTGGTGGTGTGTCTTCTGCTGTCCTTTGTGCTCAAGAGACTTTAGAGGTACAGGTGTCACAGGGCTGCACCAAAGTTTCCAGTCTCTGGTAGTAGCAGTGCAAGTTGCAGTAGGAGGCTGATGTACACTAATGGGATGCTGAAATGTCACTGCGAGGGTGCATGGTTGGGCTCTGCTGGCAGCAGGAGAAGTTTGCTGACATCCAGGAGCAGAGCTCCTAATGCAAAGGGGATGTAAGAGTGTGAAACAGTGCTGTAGGACGCCGTCGTTTCTCTGTTTTATTTCATCTAGCACGTTTCAGCTCAGAGTGTTGGAAACGATGAATGAGGGGTTACTTATAAGCACTCACTTTCCATATAATCCTTAATGTGTGGAGATCTAAACCTACACAGATTGATTTTAATTTCCTCTGAAAAGTTGCTCCTGGCAGAATCTGATAAAGACGTTTTAGTCTAATTCTTCCCAGCCCCCACCTCTGCCCTTCCTGAGCTATCTGAGCATACCTATCTTGGGGAATTCATTTGGTGAGCACCGCAGTTTGCATTCATTATCTCAAATACCTCCCAAATCGTAGATGCATGGGGCCTAGAAAAGTAGTCTGACGGCATTTTCTGAAACTTTTCATTTTTGGTGGAGAATTTACCCAGATTCTTGCCACTAATTTGCTTTTCTGCCCCGTGTTTAGGAGGACATTCGGTGCACAAAGTTAACGAGAGCTGAGCCGCTCCATCCCTTTTGGCAGCTCTGTGCTGTGTGTTTCCTTTCACCAGTGTTTGCTCATTGGCGCTGGGGGCTGGCGATGCTCTCAGCAGCACGGCCTCGCACAAGAGCCCCTGTAGGAGGGTCAGAACCTGGCTCCAACCAGCCAGAAATGGAGTACAAATTTTTAAGAGCATTTTGGGTATATATTGTGGTTTTTTTTTTTTTTTTTTCTGCTACCGGCCCAGTGAATCAGGTAGCAGCCTTCTTATTCTAGAAAGGTCTTAATGAACAAGAGGTACCCGCATCTTCCAGAAGGTCTGAGTAGGAAATGTAGCGAGGATTAGTATAAGCAATTTGCATGTATTTGGTAAAGTAGAATAATCTTCGTCATTCCTGAACTCTGAAACAGAAAACAAATTTCTGTGGAAACAAAAACACAAGCATGCTGCGCTGGAACAGAGCAATGCATTGCAGGAGAGATTTAGCATCATGTTCTAACCTTTCTGGAAACACTTGATATGGAAATATTTTTCTTGTATTTATTTAAACTCTTTTTGTTGCATTTATTTAAACTAAGTGGTATATTTATTTGAAAAAAATCAGCAGCATGCCAATCCACAGTTCTTGGCACGTTCACAAAACTAAACGTGCAATAAGCATAATTCCCTTAAATCTGTGCTCAGATGCTTTGATCCTAATGCTATTAGGAAAGTCCTTTTGTTCTTATTTTCCACATAAAGCACCAGGTGTGACTGCGGTCGTTTTAGGAGATAATAAAGATGATTGCAAGAGGAAGGTTTACTAGAGTCATCTTTAGTGCAATTGCTATGGCTTATTTCTTGAAATAGTACTTCTCTGTTGTTTTATGTGCCACAATCTTTTTTTTTTTTTTTTCCGAAAACACCACCATGCGTTGTTTTTGCCCCATCCTGCACACTGGGGAGAGCATGGCTGCCCTCCCAGGTCCACCCAGGGGTGCTGTTATTTGTTGCCTTGCCTCTCCCACAGGCTGGAAACAGCATTTCAGAGTAATGTTTTCAAGCGCTTTGGCAGAGGCAGAGGCAGGCTGACAATGGGCATGTCCAAGTGCACGTGATCCTCGACTCTAGGGAGCTGGTCAGTGGAAAAAGTCAATACAGTACCTTGGCTACACCTTCAGGGCTGGATGCAGAGACGATTGAAACCAGTAGGAGTCTTTCTGTTGACTTCAAAGAGCCTTGGATGAGACTGCTATTCCACAGCGAGCCACCCGTCTGCCCCCAGTACTTTGAAGTATTTTCTACAGGGAGGGAGGGGAAAGGCAAGAAAGAAAGAAAGAAAGGAGTCTGTGAAAGGAGTGTTTTTGTCTGTGCTTTTCAAATGTTTAGAGAAGGCAAGGTCAAAGCTTACCTCACTGTGGCATTGTTATTGATAGATATTGTAAGCGGGCAGCAGCATTTCCAGCGATGAAAAGAATCCTGCTAATGAAATGCAAAGTTTTTCCAGGGTCAGAAATAACTGATGAGGGTGATCGCTGTAGCTAGGTGTATTGCTTCCCTGAGTCACGTGCGTTGAGATTAAGCTCACTATTGAATTATTTTGTTCATGTGGCTCACATATGCTTAAAATCTACATGCCAAATAAAAGTTGGAAATACCTGAGAAGAATTAGAAGGCAATTATGAGGTAGGCTCTTTGCAAAGGAAGTTTCAGTCTCTAATACTTGGTTACATTGGGTTATTCAGTCTCTCTTTTCCATCAGTGCAAATGAGATCATAACTCACATGTGCGTGAAACCAAATGGATGTCTTAGATCTGAAAATGTACAGCTGCCCAACTTTAATGTATATTAAAGGCAGACATAGAAATGATTAATTGCAGCATCTTGAGAATTACATTCAAGTATTAACAAAATTAGTCTAATTATGCCTCAAACTCTAAGTGCCCCAAAATGTGCATGTAGGCCTGCCATGTTTTGGCATGGGATGCCAAGATAAATGTCAGAATCTGGCTCCACACCAAAGTTAAGCAATTTGTAGAAGGGGGATAGCAATTTTGGAAATTACTGGTACCATATCATTTGTGAGATCAAATGTTTATCAAACAACTTCAGGTCCCCAGAAACGTACTTGTGTTGTCGCACAATGTTGTTGCTCTTACTTTAGAATAAGTACCAGGTCCAAGGTATTTTTTAAATTAGAGAAAGCATGCACTTTGCTTTACTGGCTCAGCATGTGGGGCAAGACAGAGTCCTGACTGAGTATGTCAATTTATGCTTTAGTTTTGAATGTCACCTTAAAGTGGTGTCAACCTGCATAGAGAGCGCTAACTGAGGAGCACTTGAATGTTTGTTGGCATTTAGCCCAAAGACAGTAAGTGGATGGACATATTAGAAGTTTATAACTGAGTTTGGTAAGACTTGACATTTCCTTCTTGCTGCTGACGTTCACTGCCTGCGGAGAGATGTTGAAAGAATGAAAAAATGAACTTCTGATGAAATTTGAAGGCTTATAAAAATACGGTAGCATTAACTCAATTTTTTTTTCCTATTGATACTAAAAAAAAAAAAAAGTCAAGTTTATGAATCTCAGTAACTTGTGAAAGTCTTATTTTGGAGCAAGGGACAGCATTTCCTCTGTTTTCCACTGCAAGGTTGAATGTTGGTCTTTGGGTTTCTTGGCCTATCTTGAAATAGCAGCTGGGCTGGGGAGATCTCAGAGGTCTCCCGAGCTTCCCCCTTTGTCGCAGGGGAGCAGCTCTGCAGGGGCACGGTGGCATTTCAGGGATGCTCCATGTACCTGGTGTCTGTGCAGGTGGGGAGCACCGATCAGTGTTTTCAGCAGGAAAACCAACCCAAGAGGCTATTCCCTCGTCTTCACAAGGAACATGTGGGCTGGGGGCTGGACCATGGACTTAAAATCCCATGGGCAGCCCAGTGCAGACTTGATGTTGAAGCAGAGCAGGTCTGAGCCTGGTGCCCCCCCACCACATACACCAGCACAAGGCATGTGGGGACGGGGGCTCAGGGACAGGCTGTGCCACCGGTGTCTCGTGGATCAGTCTTACATGGCCAGATCCACGTTGACCTCCTAAATGGTCCTTAAATCCCATTGACCTCAAGGGATGTTGGCTACCTCTGTCGATCTGCTAGTGGTCTTACAACAGGAAAACAGCCTTTTTCAGGGCATCACTTTTATATATAAAAAGCTTTTATACAAGCTTTTAAGCAGCAACATCTGATCTTATGAGTTACTTCCCTTTCTCTCCACGTTTGCTTGAACTTTTCCATTTTGGAGCAAGTTACTGCTCCTTTGCTGTTTCTTTGTATACCTCTTGACACAATAGGGGCTGAATGATTTGGGAGTAGTACTGTAATTTAAAATAATCACAGCTGTCAATGCAAGTGCCAATTTCTGGTCTAATGGATTTTCCAGAACTGCTACATATATAATCTGTAGTTTGTTAGGTTTCAAATGTATTCATAGGCTGAGAAGAGTTTGGGCTGTAATTTATTTCTTAGCAAAAATACTGATGGAGTAGCTCCAAAGAGAAGGAAGAAGCTTTATCTCTGCATGTTTGCTCCTTTCTGAAAAGAAAGCAGAACATTTTATATTGAGAGATGGTTGGAGCAGTGTGTTTGTGTTCAAGGATTGAACCAGGATGCCTGTGATACAGTGTGTAATGAGTTGCGTAACTTGTAATGAAGAAATTGAAACTGAGTCTCTGGGTGCATCATGCTGAGTAAGAGGCTTGTTCTACAAGAAACTGTCATATTAAATTCTTGTCGTGATTCCAGACTCCTTTGATTCCTAAATCTTTTGGAGGAGACTAATCTGAAATCAAAGTGAAGTTGCTTGGGGTTTGCATGCCAGAAATGGTCACATTTGAAAAAGTTCAGTGAACCTGCAGAGGGAGGTTGAAATTCGTTGCTTCACTACAAAGCTTGCAGCTAACATACCTGCTGGTTTCCTTTTTTTGCTTTGATTCTTTGGGCTCTGCCTTATTCTGAGTTGTTTTCAAAATGCATAAATCTTAAGGATGAGCATGTCCTGGTTTCAGTCTTTGTTCAGGAAAAAAAAAAAAAAAAACAATAAATCAGTCTACACTGGTACAGAGTAAAACAAACATGGAAAGACTGCATTTGCTCTTCTGCCTTGTGCTTTGTGCAGTTGTTTCACTCTCTGAAGGTGTATATCACGCTTTACTCCCCTGATTTACCAACATTTGACCTCCCTTTGTACCAAGGTAAATGGAAATGGTCCCTTTCAAGTTCTTCTGAGCAGACACTGAGGGCTCCAGCCTTGACAACACCCCCCCCCTCGTAAGATGACTGCTCCTTTAAAACCACAGGAGCAATGCCAGGAATCTACCCTAAAGCCTGTTATCCCTGCTGAATGTCAGCTTCTTTCTTCAATTTGATATTGGCATTCTGGGAGCTTTGACCAAGAACATCATGCAATATGAAGCGCAAATGGGAACATTTCCAGTGGGTTACTTTCTGCCCCTCTGTATCCCCTTCAAACTTTGTGTAGGCTGCTGGGAGCCTGGGGATGTGCTTTCCGGTCCAGTTGAAACAAAACGCCCTGTGTAGTCATGGCCCACGTGGAACCGCGTAGATGGCCCTGCATGAGAGCTGATTTGTTGTTACTTTATATTTACAGTGTTCTGTCTCCTGTGGAAGGGGCCAAAGGCACCGCACTGTGTACTGTTTGACAAAGGAAGGGAGGCATGTAGAAGAAGATTATTGCAAGCACCTTGCTAAGCCCAATGTACAAAAGAAATGCAGAGGGGGCAGATGTCCGAAGTGGAAATCAGGAGATTGGGGACAGGTGAGACATGTTGTATACCCTTTTGCACCCTTTGATATTCCTCCTCCATCAAATTGGCTAGAAGCTGGTTTTGCCGTCACTTCCATCCTCTTGAATTTTACAAGGGAAAAAGTCTTGGGCCAGCTCCTCAGGTGGCATAAAACAATGTAGCTTCATGGGCAGCAGTGGAGCAGCACTGATTTGTACCAGCTGAAAATGTGGCAACTTGCTTTTAGTGTCTAACTGAAAGCAAATTCCTTGCTGTATATTTTAAGCTTCTGCTAGAAAAGCCATTAGTATGTAATATTAAAGAGAATCTACTATTTATTCATGTTTTTAATATTGTTATTATTTAAATGTGTCACATCCCAAGCAAAATCTTCTTAGTTTTGAAAAATCTGAAATTAATTTTATTATCAGCTTCCTGGGAAAGCCTAAAGAATAATCAGAGCTGTTCATTAAAAATGCTTTTCACTACCTTTTGTTTCTTAATAAGCTCATCACTTAATTTTGCTTCATTAAAAAGTCAGGCACTGATGCATAGAGCAGAGGCTGCTGGAAATGTGAAAGCGCTTGGAGTTATTAAGCATCTTGTTTGCTGAAAGCATATCTTGAATCCTCATTTTCCTGAAAATAATGTCTTTGTCTTCACCTTGAATTTGCTGCATCACATTTTTAGCTCTGAACTTCAATTTTCTGTCTACCTCATTAGTGTGCTAATCAGCAGAAGTATTGAAAATCCCAGATTAATGAACTGTTACCTTGTAAAACATCATGTTCTCTTGCGGCCTGTCTTCCAAATTCAGGTACAAAACACCAATTCTCACTGTATGCAAGTTCCCTAAAAGATAAACCGTTAACGTATCTACAGGCACACAGGCAAACAGGACTAGGACAGCATATTGTTGTTTAATGTCAACTATTAAAAAGGCAATAAACCCATTGATACTCTATGATTGTTTTCAGACTTGTATTTTATTTTTTTATGCTTACCTTTGAATTCATACGATAGCAGTGTTTGCTGTTCCATTTTTTAAGTGATAAGTGTACATTTACCATGGAGTTTCAGCTACTAAGATTTGGGTCCTTTACACAAGGTATGATTGAGAGCACCCACGGGCACCCAGTCTATGGGAGCACTGCTCCTGTATTGAAAATTAAGTCCCTGCTTTATTATCTGCAGGACTAAAACTTCAATTTTATATAAGAAGCTAGAATGAAAATGAAAGGCTATTATATACACTTGTCATACCCGATTTGCACCTTATTTAAAGTGACTGCTGCTGAAAGCAATTTTCTTTTACAGCTAATAATTGTAAACATAATAATGTAATGGTCTGCCGATTGCTTTAAAATACGCTAATTTTAATTGATAAAAGTAAGTGTTTTAAAATTCCCAACATTCCTCCGCATGATTGGAGTTAATTTTATGCAAATGGAGAAAGAAACACGACTTAATAGGAGGATGAGGTGATTTATGGCCTGAGGTAATCTCTTGTGACTAGGCAATTAAGGAATATTTGTATGCTAATGAGCAGCGAGGAGCAGGCAGCGCGCTCCCAGTGCGCTCTGAGCACCGCACCAAGGGTGCTGCAGGTGCTTGGCGTGGAAGCACCCACTGCAGCATCAACCCGGGCCTTAATGCGCTTACGAGTAGCAAAGCCAAACCCCAAATGCAGCAGAGACAGTTTGCCCTGGGTATTTAATTTTTTTTTTTTCCCTCAGATAAAATAAAAGTAGTTTGGAAAGAAGTGCAGTGTGCTGAATGCGACTCAGCCCTTGTCTTCGGGTGTGAAAACCAGAGTGGCTCTGGAGGCAGCAGCACAGCTCTGGTGGCTCCACCAGCTCAGTCCTGGGGCTGTTGTTATCCTGCCTCAGTTTCTCTTCCAAAAGCTCTTTTGGAAACAGGGAAACAGTTCAGGCACCCTCTGCCACTTCTAGTTGGAGCGTGCTTGTCCCTGCAAGAGGTGTGCACGGCTTGCGTGGTTTTGCAGGAGATTTAACGCCTGAGTGCTGAGTGGGATTTAGGTGCCGGAAACCTCAGTAAGGCTGTGAAACAGGAGGAGCTCAGCAGGTCAGGACCTAAATGGGCACGGAAATTTGGTGTCACTTTCCCCATCACCAGTAACACTGGTTCTGTTCAGTAGGAGCCATGGTTCCTTTCAGATGCTATCAAACACGCTTTCTGAAGGTCTGATTGCCGCTGAAAGATAATCCCAAAGCCAAGCTGCTGTAAACTGGGCACCTTTTGTCGCGGGTAAGCCAGCAAAAGTGTGTGAGAAATAAGGCAAGGTTTTCCCACAGAAGTGCATCCTCCCTGTTGCTGTAGAGGCACAGAACATGTGTTGTGTGTGCCTTTAGTTTTTTTCCTTTTCCTTTTGGGAAATGTTACAGGAAAGATTAAAAATGAATCCCCATCAGCAGCCAGCTGAGCCAAGTGCTCTGCTCCCAGGTGCTTTCCTCTCTGGATGGTTTGTATTCAGAGGCTGCGTAATTCTTTTCTAGATTGTTATGAATCTGCTTTCCTACAGCAAAGTATGTTTAATATCTCTTAATAATCAGAAGGGAAGAAAAAAAATCTTTTTCTCCAAGATGTAGCTGTGCTTGTGTTTCAACTGAAATGTCAGATTTAATGTGTTTGTATCTCCTAAATGCTATCAATTATGGCCATTTACCTTTCACTTAGTAAAAATACCAATATTTATTCCGCTGTCTGGTATTTACATAATTCAGCTACAGGCTGAAATCACGCCGTGTGTTTTTATAAGGTAGAGCTTCTCCATAGCCGAGCTGGCACTCTGCAGCTTGCCGATTGACCTTCTCAGTAGAAAAAGGAGCATTCCTGGGAAAGTGTATAGACTCCATAGAAAGGACAAACAGGCTGCCTGGCTCCCGGCATCCTGTAGGGGAATGAATATACAGGTACAGCACAAGTTGGCTGCCCCAAACTGAATAGCTTCAGGCCCACTCTGCTTTTAGCGTTCAGCAGTACCAGTTGGCTGTATTTCCCCAGGACAGGCAGAAGCTGCTGCCCAGTATTCTGGATTAAAACAGTCATGATGAAACTGGTTTAAGACGCTGCCTTTTCATGCCTCTGTAACAGAGTGTGATGCTGGTATTTTGAAGCCCACTGTAAATGCAGCCGGAGCATGGCAATGCTAATTTCCCATGTGGCTGGATGGCATCGTGGCTGCCGCTGGTGTTTGGGCCACCACGTGCCCTGGGAAAGCCTCTCCAGCCCCCAGCTCGGAGAAGCCTCCCTGTGTGCGCTGCCGAGTAGCCAAGGAAGGGAAAACGCCCAGGACCAACGTCCTGCTCCCAGATCCATGCGGGCTGGGCATTGCGCGTGGCACAGCCCCTCTGGGAGAGCCACAGCACAACTGGCTCTCCCTTATCACAATTCCCGGACGTGTGCTTTTTAGGTGGGTGAGAAATGCAAACCAAAAGGCGTTTTAGAGCATGGTATGCATCCTGGTGTATATGATTCTGCAGGTTTGTTGCCATTATTCGGTTTAACCGTTCCCTGTGGAATGCGTAGGACAAACAGCACTATTAATCACACGGAGGCAGCACAGCATATGGGAAGCATTTGCATCAGCAGTGACAGAAATCTAACTGCTACTTTCCCAAGTTACACACACAAAAAACTCTTACAAATCTCTGAAGCCAGGCAAATGTTTTCAGTCAGCTTTTCCTAGGTCCTTTTGGCTTTATGAGGTATTTGCAGAGCAAAGCGAGCGAAGCGTTATGGAGAAATACTCTGCAGAACTAGACAGGAGAGAATTGCTTCCCTGTTACGCGCCGCTAAATTCCTTCCTTAAGAAGGCTTGCTTTAATGGGTGTTGCAGTAATGGGCTATAATCCTGTTTGCTAAGTTCCTAATGTATTAATAAGGATGCTTATATTGATTGTTAATTCAGCAAGGGTTAATCGTAATAGCTGTGTTTAAATGAATACCTTTAATTTTTACACGCTTTCTTTTATAAACACAAATTCCTTCTGTTCCACATCTATATAACGTACTTTAAGATCTAGCAAGAAAGAATCCATACTGGAGAGAAATTAAATATTGCTAAACACGTTACATTATGCAGTCACAACAGTAAGAAATGTTGTGTGAAAGAGAAAACAAGCTGTTAAAAGCATTGTAGTACAGATAATAACGTGAAGATGTCTGAGAAAGCAAAATTCGGGCTGCTCTGGCTGTGCCTAGAAGTGGGCAGAAATGTGCACACAGCATAATGAAGGAAATGTGAGGGGGAAAAAAAGCAGTTAATTTTAAAAAGACATTTATTTTCACGGTCATAGAGCGTGTCCTGACCTCTGTGTGTGCGCATGTTTAGATGCATGCTGAAAGGAATTCCAGCTGTACCGTAACTTTACCTCTCTGTTGCTACACTTCTGTGTAATTCAAGTTTGCTTCTCCTTAAAGTCCGCTCCGACGACACTCGTGGCAGTTGATATATTTTGAACTATTCCTTTTTTGATCGCAATGCATGAGAAGTAATACACGGCGCCTTGCTGCCTCTGGGATGCTGTGATGTTTTAACAGTGCTGCTGTCTCAGAGGTTTTCACAAATATAAATCCTGTCTGGGAAACCCTGACCCCGCTGAAGCCAAAGTGGCAAAAATTCCATCTGGCTTCAGCGAAGCAGGAGTTTCAGCCTCTGCTCTGCCCTCGCAAAGTTTTCCCCTTGCGAAGCAAGCAATGAAACGCCTGGAAGTTTCAACTCCGGCGTTTGCGCGTTGCTGAAGGCAAAGCAGAGAGCAAACCCCGACGGCTGCCCGTGGACGGCTGCGACGGCGACCGCCACTCACCTCTTGTCCCTTCCTCCAGTGCTCGGTGTCCTGTGGCCGCGGCGTCCAGCGGCGCTCCGTGCGCTGCCACGGCAGCACCCCGACGGCAGCCGAGGCGGCGGCGTGCGACCTGGCCAGCCGGCCTCCTTCGCAACGGGACTGTCACCTCCCCGAGTGCCCCGTGCACCGCTGGGCAGCAGGCGAATGGCAAGCGGTAAGCGGGCCCCCTCCCACCGCCTCGCTGGGGCTCTGGAGCGCGGGAGGATGCCGCAGGAGGGCGGCCGGAGGGCTGAGGGTGGGGGTCTGGGTCCCGTGCCCCCCATGTGCGTGGGGGGTGTTGGGGTTGCAAGCTGGGCTTGCCAAAAAACAAAAGGCAGAGGAGATGCTAAAGCGTGCTGGCTGTGCCCCGTTCCGCGCTGCGCTGAAGGGGGAGAGGAAAAATACCCCGGCAGAGTTAGTTTATTGGTTCGCGCTGCCCCGTGTTTGGCTGGGACCTATGCAAATATTTTGCGGATTTTGGGTGCAGCGGGTTTGGGTCTGGTCCATGAGGCTGGGCTGTGACCCTCTGCGGCCGGAGCTCTGCCGGCTCCACGCAGTAGGTTTGAAGGAATGAGTGAACGCCGGTGATTGTCCCCTTCCTGCCCTGCTCCCCCCACTCTGTCTGACAGCTGCCTGCCGTCACTGAGCTGCCCCAGATGCTCCCAAAGTTTCTTGCTCGGCCAAGGGTAGCATTGAAATGAGGTCTCCCACGGGTGATGGTGCTTTTCTGAGTGATCAGAATCGGTCCCCAGCAAAGCCAGCCCCTTAGCCCGGAGTGGGGATAAAACCGGGGTGGTTCAGAGGGTGACCCTGGCTTGCTTGTGGTGCAGGTGATGGATGGCCAGAGGCTGTGTCCAGGGGTGGGCTGCTTGCCCCCAGGAAGAGCTGCCTGCTGGTGGTCCTGGAAAACGGGCTGGCGGTTTTCTGGTGGTCCTCATAAAGTGGCTAGTGGCCCACGGATACCCAAAATGCTACTGAGAAGAGGCAGGGAAGGGTCAGAAGCATTTGGGGCAGGAGGAGGTAGGTGGCAGGAGGACACAGGGCCACTCTCCCAGGCACACAGCACCCCCAGTCCCGTGGAGGGCAATGCCCTTGTCCCATAGGCGAAGACCCCCCCACCAGGTGCATCAGCCTCCCTGCAAAACCAGTGCTGGCCCCAGGGAATTGGCAGCAGGGGCTGGATCCTGCACGCTGTGAACAGCAACGATCCTGCTGGTGGTGGAGGTGCGTGATCAGAGCCTGGTCCTCATCACCCTGATGCCTGTGGTGAGAAGCTCTGGGGAGCAGGATAAACATTAATCAAATGGGGGCTTGGCTTTCATTTGGCAGTCAGACTGCTTTTATATTGCTCCTGCATTGCATTTTGGGGGGGAGGAGGGGTCTTAAAGCAGGATGAAGTTGTTTGAGATGCCTTCCCCTGCCGAGGTGGTGTAAATGCAAAACGGGGCCTCCCGCTCCCATAACAAAGGATGGGGAGGCGCTGCCAGCTCAAAGTCTCGCTGTTCGCAGACACTTCCAAAGCCCATATTTAAAAAAAAAAAAAAAAAAAAGGAAAAAGAGAGGGAGGATAAGAAAAGAAAATTTACTGATGAAAGAAAAGGCATTTCATGCTTGCAGAGGCTGTGCAACGAGCACTGCAGCCAGAAAAAAAAATCGCGGTGAAGGCAGCGTGTGCTTTCCTGAAACCTTTCCTTCCCTGAGCTCGTCCTCAGCTTGTTGCTGCCGAGCCAACAAACCTGCTGCAGCACCTCGGCTGCACCGGGACGTGGCAAACGAGTTCAGCTTCATCCCCTCCACTGTGCCTGAGGCGTGGTGGCACTAGGAAGTTGTAGTGGGTTTATGATCCCATGTAAAGCATCCGGATCCTTGCAGAACCGGCCCCAGGCCCTATCTCCACCCGCCGGGAGCCGAGGTTGGATGGGAGGCAGCCAGAGGTGAGGCTGGCCTCGCAGCGGGACCAGCAGAGACACCCCAGTGTAGAAGCGGACGAGAGGGCAGTAGCAAACTCGTGGCAATGAACTTTTGCTTTTAAAGCTCCCATCAAACTTCTCCAACTAAAAAATTTACGGGCAGCAAAGCAGGTCGCCAACCAGCATGCAATGTCCTCACCCAACAGCGGCATTAGCGCCAAAATGCCACTTCCCCACCCCTTCCTTTCGTCCTTTTTCCCTTATTTCTGCAACATCTCAATCCAGTGGGGAGAATCCCCTGCCCGCCCCCACCCCAAGCCCTAGCTGGGAGGTGGATGCCGATGCGTTCCTAAGTTTTCCAGGGCTCCCCATTGCACCAAGGAAATCCTTAACATTTTACGGAGCTTTTTATTCCAGGGGAGCTTTGTTAGCAGGGTGAACTGGAAGTTTCCTCACCCATAAATGATGGTTAATAGAAACATGCAGGTGTCACCTGATGTGAGCTCACTGCTTTGGCTGATCCCAAACAGTTCTTCCTCTGAGTACTTTTTATTTTGTTCTGATGTGCCCGGTGAAAAAAGCAACATCACCTCCTCTCCAGCCATAAGTCCTGGCTGCATGTTATCGGTAGCGAGGAGACACAGATTGCATTAGTATTCTCTGAGCAATGAACCCTAATTGGCATGAAAGGCAGGATGTAAAATAACATCCCAGCACTGTCTTGTTCTTGATTTCTTATCTTTAAAGGGAATCTGTCAAGAGTTTTTTTTTTTTTTATTGCTCCATTTTGTTGTTGTTTAGAAAAAGTTCATTTTGCTGATGAAAAGTAATAGGGAACTTATTGGAAACCGTTTACTGCTCTGTTATTGTATCACCATTAATTAGCTGTTCTCAGTGCCTGTACCAGGGAGGAGAACGTCAATAGAAAGGCCTGGGTAATGTCAGACTAAAACTGAGAGCAGGGTCACAGAGAAAGAGGGAAAAGTGGTAGAGAGAGTTATTTATATGAACTTGTGGGAAAGGACAGTGCACAGCTCTTGAAGCTGCAATGTAATTCTTGAATCTTTGACATTTTCTTTTGGGGGGAAAATGAAGCCATCCTTGCATGATTTGGATTCCAGAGGCATCCAAGGCACGTCTGAAGTGTCTGTGGAGTGGGGTTTCTTCTCATCTGTGTTTCAGAGTTTGATTTAGAAAAAAAAAAAACAAGAAACACAATGAATGCTTGCACAAAGCAATGCCTTTGGGATTTTTAAATTGTTGTTATTACTCGTCTGAAATAGTTGCAGAACTGCTTGAAACAGTCCTTAATTTGAACTGGCAGGAAAATAGTTCAGAATTTGGGAAATGGGGCAAAAGAGACAAATATTGTCACATGCCTAGCCTGTTTGTAAGTTCTGCTATCAACCTCTGTTGTCCTCTGTTGCTGTTGTTTTATGTGAGATTTAGATCGGTCATGAACATGGGATTTCATATGAAATCTGTCCCCATACCAAAAGAAAAAAACAGCCTTTTCATGCTAGCTGAGCTGTCCATTTTCTATGTGAGTTAAGTTTTATAACCTTGATGTGGCTGATTGGAACCTCTGCAATGTTTCTTTGAATTGTTTTATTATGGTCTCTCTGTCTTTGCATTGTATTTAATATCTCAGCAGGATTATTTTAATTGCCAGTTATCCCCAAAAATACAAATAATCAAACTTCAATTAACTAGTGCTGGCAAGATGCACAGAGCTGGTGCCATTTTAGTTATCCATATGACCATTATTTGCAGAGAAAACCAAAGCAGGATGGCTTATGTTTGAGAGTATCGATCTCTCATTAGCAATCAATGATTTTAAATGAGGATGGGCTTTTGATGTGAGAGCTGTTCATGACCAATGTCAGAAGACTCATTTATGGCAAAGGGATTGTCCACCCACCTAAAGTTAATCAAATTTAGACTTAAATATGCATGAGGAAGGGGAAACGTGAGAGCAGAGGAGCTTTGAGCATCCCGCAGCCGTGCCCCGCTGCGATGAGAGGTGCCTGCTCAGGGAAGCCATGCAACAGAGCGCGAGGGATGCTGTGTTCATATGCAGTAACCCACTTTCATATTTTCCTTATGTAATAGAGAGATACCAGAGATGGGCAAATAGAGCACAGCGTCTTTGCTCTCTGGATAAATCACTCTCTAGCAAATTCCTCCAGCCCCCATAGCATCGCCATGTTTCAGCACAGACCTAGAAGCAACTTCCACTGCGAGGACTTAAAGCAAGAGAGTAAATAAGGTTGAAAGCACATGGAGCCCCTTGGGGTCTTCTGGCAGACTGCAGATTTTGCAATGTTGGCTGTTGCCTAAGAGCTGCCAAGTTATGCGTCGGAATAAGTGCTGCTTTGTGGGGCTGGCTCCCCTTCCCACCCCCCAGCTTGCATGGTTACTGGATATTTGTGGCGAATATTATGCTCTGTATTGATCTTATTTTTAAAGACCTCAAATAATTTGCAATCTTGATTCTGACAGCTAATTACAGAAAACGGGGCCTGATGGTGTCCGCGTTTTGCAATTAGGTGAACCCTCTAAGATCTTGCTAATTGCAGGTGAGCCAGGAGAGCAGGAGCTGCTTCAGAGAGGCTGAAAGCAATGTTCAGATGGTGAGGCTGTAACTAGATTAAACCGACACGGTCCTCCGAGCCTAGGTGACTTCAAACAGTGTTTCTGTACCGATAGGGATGGTCTGGTTGAATGTCTTATCCTTTCCTTAGGGGAAGAAGTTTCCTGCACGTTGTATAAAATGATTACTTTTATGCATTTTTCTCTTTGTTAATCCAGTTAGTTGAAAGTGTTAGAAGCCTATTACAGATGAGAACTTTAAGAAAATATGATTTTACTGAGACAGTCACTCTTACACTGATTTATTTTGTCCTATTTGTATTTTTTGCAATACAAATTGCCCCAAGGAGCATTGCAAGGGCTTTGTGGGTGGCAGGCGCAGCCTCGCAACCAGACTATTTTTCCGAGATGAGCAGAGGAAGAATCAAGCCCTTAAAGTCTCCAGAAGACCTCAGGGAGCATTTGTGCTCAGCCAGCCTGGGTTGCTCTCAGTATCAGTCAGGGCAGCGTTTAAAAAAGAATAAAACCAGAAGGGTGCACGCAAGTCACAATGAAGGGTGTGACGGCGTGTATTGTGCAGGGGGACAGCTGGCTTGTGTTTCTCCCAGCAGCTGTATTTAGCAGGGGACAAAATGATGGGGCTTGGCCACTTTCTTTCCCCACCCTGTCCTGGCGTGACCCCCCTGCATCTCTAGGTGCCATCACGGCTGAACCGGCATCTGCCCCATCCCATACCTGCTGCCCTGCTCTCAGATTTGCTCCCAGTTAATACAACGAGATGCCCGTGCCGAGCCCAGAGCCACAGGCTCACTCGGGCTGGCGGAGGAAGGATTTGCTCAGTTTGGGGATGCGGTGAATTTGCTGAAGTCCCTGGTGGGCTGGGCAAGCTGTTATTTCTTGCAAGCAGTGCGTGAAGACGTGCGGGGAGGCGTCTCGGTACCGCAAGGTGGTCTGCGTGGATGAGAGCAAGCGGGTGCAGAGCAGCGCCTACTGCGACGCCAGCAAACGGCCCCCCGAAATTGAGAGCTGCCAGCTGCCGCCCTGCGAGTACGTCTGGATTACTGGGGAGTGGTCGGAGGTGAGTCCCTGTCCCCATCCCCGTCCCTGTCCCCGTGCAGGGACCTGGCCCCGCCACGCCACTCCTCCTCTTGCTGCCAGCCTCGCTGAAATATTGCAACCCAAATCAACAGTGGCAGGGCAGTGCCGCGTGGCTTCGTGATTATTTGTTGGTTTGTTTCTGCGTGCAATTTTCCTGCTGGACAGAGGGGAGGAGGACTGCAAGAGACGACCGGGATATTAAACAGTAAACACCAGTGTGCTCAGAGTCCTAGCTGCTAGCGGGAGGCAATTTCTTTCCAAAGCACATCACATCCAGCAGGCACCCTCTTTGGTTTTGTGCCATCTTATTTTGTTTTATTTTACTTATTTTTGTTTTATTTTACTTATTTTTGTTTTATTTTACTTATTTTTATTTTATTTTATTTTTATTTATTTATTTATTTATTATTTATTTTCATTCCCACCCTGACCCAGGAGCTCTGGGGTCCCATAAGTCTGCAGCCAGGTGCAGGGTCTGGGTCTGGAAACACAAGCCTGGATGTGACCATGGGGATGTATCCATCCTCAGTGCTGTCTTTGGCAGGAGCGAGGATTCGGCTGAGCAGAGGCAGCAGGTTCGCCCATGCACTGGGAGAGAGCTTGGCAAGGAAAATAGATGGATTTTCTTCACAGGGGGTGCTCCATGCAGGAGGATCCAGGCTAATCTGAGGCTGTTTCCTTCTGCAGCGAGCAAAGGATTACTTTCCACTTGGAGGAACAGCAGAGGGAAGTGACGAGGCAGCTGCTGACACAGCATTGATTAGAAAGAAAGAGCAAGACAAGGGAAAAAGCAAACATGCCGGGACCGAGGGGGAGGAGAGGCACACAACCCGAGATAGCGCAGGAGGGAGAGACTTGGAGATGGGAACGTCTCCAGCAGCCCGCTCTCCTGGGTGGTGTTCAGGGAGAAATATTGGGGTGCCTGTGAGGCTGCCCAGGGCTGCAGCCCTGCCCTTTGCCCAGCCATCCTCTGCCTGCTCCTGGCGCCTGTGACCCATCTGCGCGTGCTCAGCCCCATGAAGATGAGGTGGTGGGCGAGGGCTGGCAGAGCTGGAGCTCACCTCTCCCCAGCTTTGGGAGAGGAAGGCAGAACCACTGTTTTTCCTCTAATTACAAGAAAAGCCTTCTCTTTTTCCAGTTGCTCCCAATGAGCAGCAATTCAGGTTCAATCACTGTGCTCTTTCTCTATGCATCCTATGGCCAGAAAAAAAAAGAAAACCCAAATAATGGAGACATTTCTGAGTCCACAAGGGATCGCCTGCTCCTTTCTTTGCCTGTGGGGAGAGGGAACTTGTGCCCGGGAGCCCACCTGGGGCAGGGGGTGCTGGAGCAGCTGCAGGAGCAGCGCAGGGAGGCAGTGGGGCTCAGAGGCCGCGTCAGGCCCCAGCCTGCTTGTAGCCACTCGCCATGCTCGTGGCTGGGTGAAATAGTTATCAGTGGTCCCTCACAACGGCTCGCCTTGTTCACCCCGAGCGTGAAGCACTGACGGGCTCTTCCTCTGTCCCCAGTGCTCCGTCACGTGCGGCAAGGGCTACAGGCAGCGCCTGGTGTCGTGCAGTGAGATTTACACCGGCAAGGACCACTACGAGTACGGGTACCAGAATACGGTCAACTGCCCCGGCACACAGCCGCCCAACATCCAGCCCTGCTACCTCGGGGAGTGCCCCGTCTCGGTGTCCTGGCGCGTCGGCAACTGGGGAAGCGTAAGTTTGGCAAACTTCATGTTTTTAACCAAAAATTTGGAAAAAACATATATATGTAGCTATTTATTTTGTTACACAGGGGGCACGTTCCTAAGGTTTGGCAGGGGAATGTTGAAGAGTTGAATAAATGAATGCATTGAATGCCTTGGTGCGGTGTAGGGTGAGCGTAGGGCCCACTGCTCCATGCTGAACCCCATCGTATGGAGGATTCACAGCAGCCACAAAAGTCACGATCTCCATAAAAATTCAGCTGTAGCCAAAATTTGTGGCCATGTTGAGGGCCATACTGAATGCTTAGTCAGAAAGTGGGGTCATTGCCAGAAAAGGTCGTGAAAGCCTTGTGCTAGAACAGAGGGAGCGAGGGATAGCTGGCAGCTGGGGTTGATCCTGCTTGTCAATGTGTGAGAACAAGACTTGGGAACCACCAGAAAGCCAAAATACAGGTAATTTGAGCCTTAAAAGGATCCCCCCCCCCCAAACACACACACACACACTTCCTCCTCCTTACAAATGCTGGGACAGGGCAGGGGAAAGAACTTAACCTTTCTGTTAAAGTTATTTGTGTCCAGCCATTTCTGGGGCCTGAACTACAAGATCAAATTTTAGTTAAGGTGATAACGTTTCACTTCTTTGGGCTTCTGACATTCTTTGAAATGTGGTGTTTCTCCCATAAATTTGGTTTATTAACCCAGCTCAGGCATTTGTAGGAATTTGTCAAACCTTTACGAGGCAATAAGGGTCAAGTCAAGCAAAATGTAGTGGAAGTTGTCACAGTAAATGGCAGAGCTGTTTGAAACCTAAGTTCCTCATGCCCTACAGGAAGCCTCAGATGCTCCCTGCGAGTCAGGGCAGAGGAGTTACAGCAAAGAGCTCAGCCTCAATTAATTGGCATTTTACCCCAGAACTTCAATGCAAAATATCCAACTCGTTAATGCAACTCTGTTGAGAAGAGTATCCATTTCAGAGAGCAAGATCTTTATCCTTGCTTTGGGCTGCTGAACATATCAGGGACTACAAAGTGCTGTGACCCTTCTCACCTCTGATTTTCTAAGGGGTTTAGTGTAAATTACCATCACCTTTGATGGACAAATAAAGCGTGCTGCTCTGCTCCATCGTGAAGTTTTATGGATTTGGAACTGACAAAGAGCAAACGCCAAGTTGTGAATGGTGTGAGCTGTTGAAGACGGTCTCCCTCCTGGTGTGCTGATGTAGACAAAGCGTTTCCAAACAGATGAGCATCCTCATTTTCGTGGTGGCCTAAGCTGGTACCTGTAGAAAGAGCTGATTTTCAGTTCTCAGGTACAGAAAGAACAAGTTACAGAGGGGCAGCAAGACGATGCGTGGGAAGCGTCCGAGCACATCGTGCTCTGGGAGGCGAACCCCTCCCGCAGCCTGCCTCCCCCAGCAGCCAGCCTGGCCGAGCGGCTGCTCAGTACCTCTGCTATCTCTGGTATCGCAGCCTTGGTTTGGACCGTTGAAGGACAACCCAGAATTTGTGCAATTTAGCCACTTTTCCAGAGGATGAGGAGCAAGAGGGTTTAGAGGCTGCATTTTTTTTTTTTTTTTTTGGTACAATTTGGTTAGAAAACAACAAACTGTGTCATGCTTGTTCAGAGGCCCCTGTCAGTGACCCAGGCAACGCTTCCCAGCCACCAGGAGAGCACGTCTAGCCTTCAGGCCTTCTGGTGAACATTTCTTGCTTGTGCAACCTCCCTAGTGCAAAAAATGAACATTTTTTGCTTGAGCACAGGGTTCACCTTAGCCAATGCTGTCTCATCCAGTAAAGTATGTAAGTGCTAAGTGAAGTACAGTCTTCTTGAAACAATTAAGTGTGATGATAATAATGAAGGGATTAATAATCAAAGGGACTACTTGTCTGATTAAAATTAAGCCTTTGCAAGATTGGGACCTTTGCTGCTGTCTGTTTATATAAGGGAAACTGGCTGCCTCCGTTCTTCTGGTCCAGAGCCCAGAAGCCCTTGAGATAAAATAGAAGCCTCTGTCTCTGGTCTTGCAGTGCTCTGTGACCTGTGGAGTTGGTGTCATGCACCGGTCAGTGCAGTGTTTGACAAACGATGACCAGGTCAGCAGCTTGTGCCATGCAGATTTGAAACCCGAAGAGAGGAGGACGTGTCACAACATCCACGACTGTAAGTCTTCATCTTTGCCCCTTCCTTTGCCTTTCTTGTGCCTTGAGCATCTGTTCCCATCAAACTCCTGGAGATGTGCAGTATTTCCAGGCGCTGGGAGCCATCCAACAAAGCACTAAGGCACTTCAGGGAGACCTCTTAAAAATAAACATCTTGTCTTGATGTTGTAGATGTCTCACAAAAGAAATGTTGATATACCATTGCTCAGTGACTATAAGTATTTCTGTTTTGTTTCAGGTGAATTACCAAGGAGTTGCAAAGATGTTAAAAATCTCAAAGGTGTCACTGAAGATGGTGAATATTTCCTTAAAGTCAAAGGGAAGACATTAAAGGTGCGTTTCAGCAACAGTTTGATGGTATGTTGATGGTATATGCCTTTCCCGAAGGTGTAAGAGGACCCTGCGTGTGCTCCTCACTTCCCTGTGCGTTTTCTACCTACATTTTCTAGGCATTCCCTTTGCACATGATGCCTGACAAAATTACGGCTTCTCTCTTTCAGGTGTATTGTTCTGGGATGCAGACTGATAGCCCAAAGGAGTATGTGACCCTTGTAAATGGGGACGCAGAGAATTTTTCAGAAGTGTATGGATACAGGTAAGAAATCCCTTTATTTTTGAGCTTCCCAATGTTTTTGTTTTCTATGGCGATATTTTCCTGTCATGAGCAGAAAGGGTTTTCTTTTGATTTAGATTGCATAACCCGACCGAGTGTCCGTATAACGGGAGCAGACGAGAAGACTGCCAGTGTAGGAAAGATTACACAGCAGCTGGGTTTTCCACCTTCAGCAAAGTAAGGCTGGACCTGAACACTATGCAAATAATAAGTGAGTAAAAACAGGGCCTTGCCATTAAAAAAAATAAATGTTTATTTTACACAAATATAGCTGTAATTAGAAGTGAGCAGAAGCAGTCTAGTGAGGATTATTCCTGAGCTCTCCTGTTAAAAGCTGCTTTTAGACCTGGTTACATTTGCACTTAAAGGCTGCAACGCAAGTACATCAGAGATGCACGGTGCCAGCATTGGTGCGGTAGGAAAGTGGAGGAGGCTCTTGGCAGAGTCAGACCTGGGGGAATAGCTGGTGTTGAGAGCGATGGAGAGGGGGCCGTGGGCTTGCAGGGGACGAGGTGACTGAAGCTGTGCAACACCAGTGGTACCCTGTGACCCAGCATGCGAGGGAGCTGGGAGGCATCCCTGCTGCCCGGGTGCAGTTTCAGTCCCTTTGGCTCCAGGATGCTCTCAGTTTTCAGCAAATGTTTTAAAAATACAGCATATTGTTAGGGGTTTGATCAGTAAATAGCACGGATTTTTAGCAAAACAAAATCCTCTATTGTGAAATGACTCTATCTGACAGGGTTTTTTATCACTATTTTCAAGACATAAGACCTCCCGGTCTATTAATCTGTAAAAAGCTGCTAATAGTCTGTAAAAGCTCCTAGGAGCCACCCTCAGGGAATTTGATACCAGCTCCCTTTGAATTTCAAAAGGAGCTGGGCACCCACCTCTGTCAGGCAGGAGCTATCTTGCATCGCCATCGAAAGGAGTCTCAGTTAGTTCAGATCACAGCAAAATGCCCCAAATCCCTTTGAAGTCCCAAGCCCTGGGCTGGGGCACCCCGGCTAGGGGCAGTTTGGGGACAGTTGTTTGGCTTTGTTCAAAAGGAAGAGTTAGAAGGTCCCACATCCTTTTTCAAAATGGGAAATTGTCTGATAGAGAAATAAAAGCAAAGCCATAGGTTCTGGTTTTGTTGTTATTTATACCTAGGCCCTAAATCACCAATGTACTTGAACCCAACTGTAAACATGAGTGTATGAGCATCCTGTGAAATTCAGGGCTAGCGTGCTGGGAGTCATGTGTGGGATGAATTGAGGATTTCATATTAAAAATCCAGCAGATGAGATCTCGACTCTCAAGATTAATGTATGAAACGAGCTTTAGTGAATTTAAACATTAGCAAAGAACATGTTTACATGTATTTCGTCTCTCCCTGCGTCTTTCTTTCCATGTTATTCACCAACTCTTCTCCCCAGCGACTGATTTACAGTTTGCACGGACGCATGATGGACGACCTGTTCCTTATGCCACTGCTGGGGACTGCTACAGCGCAGCCAAATGCCCGCAGGTATTTGACAATAGCATTTCATAGGAAGTGGTGCCATTTGTCATGTTCGGGCCCTCTATTAATTACTGCTGATCACATCAGCCAGGCTCCAGTGAGTGTCACATTCTCGAATCAGCAGTCAGAAACTTTTCCTTTTGGCCGTGCAGAAAGCTCTTCCCATTTCTAGAGGGGAGCGCCAGGTTGGTGTCAGACAAGCAGCAAGACTCACTAAGGGACGTGTCCCAGAGCCCCTCAGAGCCTGCAGCCCCTGCGGGTGCTCAGGGTCACCAATAAAGGAGAACATGCAGAAGAAATGAGGCTGGGAGAAGGGCTGGTGTGTTTGAAGGTAGGGAGGGCAGCTGGGCACGGGCTGAGTCGCATCCTCGGTTGCTTCGGGAGGTAATGCAAGACGTTGAGCTCAGTCACTTGGAAGAAATATGTGCTCTTGAAAGTCATTAGGGGGCAAATTAGCACCATGCTACAGGTGGCTCACTCTTTGCCCCCAGCATATCTTGCTTTTGTGGAGCTGGGGGATGATAAGTGATACGTTTGCCCAGTACCTGGGACTATCCAGACGTTGTTTGCAAAGGGCATTAAGTGGAGATTTGCAGCAACAGGCAGCAGAGGTTAAATCTCTCCATCTCCTTCCCTCCCTCCTTTTGGAGCTGGCACTTTTCTGCACAGCTCAGCAGCTTAGGGATTGACTTCTTACCTCCGGAAGGCTCATGAATGTTAATGTCCATCCACCTGACCAGACAGCTTGCTCCTCGCAGAGCATCTCCATTACCAGGGCAGCGAGCACGGCGAGCAAAGCTCAGAGCCCCCTGGTACTGTGATGGGTCGGCCTTGCGATGTGTCCGAAGGGTCCCTCCTTGGTCCAGAAAAGGGCTGGGATGGGGTCTCCTGGGGGTTAAGGGGAAGGCCGGGGAATCTGTGTTGGACACACATAGCCCTGAATTTTCCATCCGTTTTGTGCATTTTGAGGCAGGACAGAATGAAGTGAAGGATATTTTAAAGAAATAAATGAAAGAGTTTTTATTTCACTGAAGTCTGGAGAAAAAAAAAAAAAGTTCAGTGGAAAATACAGAAAATAAGGACAAGTGTGCCCTCTCCAGTTGAGGAGGGAGAAGCAAGAGCGACTGCAGTGCGTTCCTAGGGTACCTTCTCCATCGGCAGCTAGAGCACGTCAGGATCCACAGCTTGCCATGGAAAAGCCAAGAATGCCCTCAATCGGCAAACCATGAAAAAGCAGTGGAAAGCTGAGCAAAAGCAGTGAAAAACCAAGCAAAAGCCCCTCCTTCCCTGCAGCCGCAAATGAAAAAGAAATCCCTAACCTGAGACATGCTGTGGTTTGTACAATATGTGCTAATTACTGTCAGAGCAATGGAAAAACTGGAAATATTGCTGGCAAGATCCTGTTAGAAAAGTGATGCTGTGGCAAGCGTGGCCGAGGCATGGGGCTTTGGGATAACCAGGCTTGTCTGCTTGCTTTTTAGGGTCGCTTCAGCATAGACCTGTACGGGACAGGCCTGTCCTTAACGGGAACAGCGAAGTGGCTCTCACAAGGGAATTACGCAGTGTCGGAAATTCAAAAATCCCCAGTAAGTTGTAATTTTAATTATGGTTATACCCGCTCGTGGGAAGTTTCAAATTGCCACGTTGTCTTTTGTGGCAACATCTTCCAATTAGACGCTAACAAAAATCTAACATCTGACATTACAAATGAAGTGTTGCCCATAATTGTAGTGGGGGGGACCCTAGTGGGTTTATCAGCATTATTGCAATTAATTAGTGTGTCTGCTTAGCCATGAAGGGCTGTGGGGCAGACCTACCTGTAATTAGGTGGCTGAGGTGGAGGGCATGGAGCGTGCATCACGTGGCAGGCAGGGCTGGGTGCGCTGGGGCAGGGATGCTGAGCAGGGATGAAGCGAGTGCCCTGGGAAGGCAAAAAAATTCCCCAAATGTTTGCCTCTGTTAAAACTATCCTAAGGAGGTCATCGCAGCCGTTTAACAAGAAGCAATTTGTAAAATGTCCTCTCCTGGGCTGCTTTCAATCTCCCTGGCTCTGGTGAGGCCCTCAAGCCCATGAGCCGTGTCAGTACTGGGGCTCTTACAGGAGTCTTTTCAGCAGAGGAATTGGATGCCATGGGTCCGTGCTCCAGCACAGCATCCTCCAGTGCAGGTATAAGGGGACAAGCACAGACCCCGTACATTAGTTCTGGCCGGTGCTTTGCCATTCTTCTCCGCTTCAGAAAGGAGAAGCCCGGGCAGCAGCTTTGGGGTTGCACAGGGCAGACACAATCAGGGCTGGCAGAATTAAAACAAACTTTAAGGGACAAGGGGGGCTAAGAGACAGCTCTCACCTCCCTCACCCAGTGGCATCTGTCAAGCGCTGCTCCAGGGGTTTAATTGCCAGCAGGAGCAGAAGAAAGAAAGGCATAGTGAGAAGAGATGATAGCAGCCTGCTGCAATCACAGATCAATAGCGTCAAGGGCAGGATGGAGCTCGTTTAAAAATAAATGCTTTGTGCGAGCTTGTCCTGCACTTAAGTCCAATCTTCTGATAATTGAGGGTTGAATTCCCCTCAAGGACTCTCTGTCCATGGTAATGACCAAGAGGAGAAAGACTGTGCAGAGGTGGGATGAGGAAGGTCAGATGTAGGTGGTGCTGATGCTGGCTTCAAGCCACTGACCTGAGGCTCGAGTTGCCCCATGCTTGCTGGAGACCAGGCCAGCCCAAGGACTGTGTTTTCCTGTTTTTTTTTTCTGGATTTGGAGATGCAGAGCTGAGGCGGGACGGCACGGTAGCACATGGCACAGCCCCACCGCGTCCCTGTCGTGTCCTTGCTCTGCAGCCACTCCTGGCTCTTCCCTTCCAAACAGATGTTTCTCAGTAATGTCTGCAAATGTCCTCTGTGCCCTTCACATGTTCGCTCACCTCCAAGGTGCTGTTCTTGTCTAGATGTGTTATTTCTCTCGTGTGATCCAAGTTTTCCACTCTTTACAGTGGAACAAGCAGTTCCTCACTGTGGGGCAGATTGGAGAAAGCAGATGTCCTTGAGATATCCCTTCAAATGGACTTCTCCTTGGGCATCTTGCAATGTAATAAATCAAAAATACCCTTTCTTATTTGTGTTCACCATCTGACCTGGCAGTACTAAAGGGAATTACATTTGCATACATTTAAATATAACTGTAATTTTGTAGATTGATTTAGACATTATTTGTTTTTCTTCCAAGACATTTTCTATTAAAGCCCTGGCTAGAATAACCCAGATCTGGCCCTTTCACAGCGCGGAGTTCCTGAGCCTTTACGTGAGATGTTATTTCTGTTTGTGCCTGCAGGATGGTACCAAAGTAGTAGGAAAGTGTGGTGGTTACTGTGGGAAGTGTACTCCATCGTCCGGAACAGGCCTTGATGTCCAGGTGTTATAGCAACAGTAAGTGCCCCGCTGGTAGCAAAGGGGAGTCTTCCCAAAAACATCCTGCTGAAGGCACACATCAGGCAATGGCTGCAAAGCACCTGGCTCCCATTTCCCAAAGCCAGCTCATCACTCACATTTGGGGTTCAGTTCTGGAGACTTGCTCCAGTGACAGTCTGAAAAACGCCTAAAAAGTCCCACGGGACTGCTGGGTGCCACTGTCCTTTGCGGGAGGCTTTTTGCATGGGGCCAGGGCGTGCATCCTGTGCATCAGGGGCGGCTCCAGTACTCCCAGTCCAGCTCCCCCAGTAATGCCCATGGGAGCGATGCTGGCAAGTGGAAGCCCTGGCTCAGCTCCCGCGCGGGTCTCTCCGGTTACGGGTTTGGGAGGCCAAGCTGATGGCCTGACTCTGACGCACTCCTTGTCCGTGCTTTGCAGGTTCTCTGAGAGCAGCCAGCGGAGATGAGATGGATGAAGGATAGCGATGCAATACCTCTGCCTTCCACCTGTTTATCTGTTTATGTGTGTATATAGATCGTATATTCTTAATGTACAGTATAATATTTATGTTTGGAATTATTTATTTTGATTTAATATTTTTGTACGTAAAATCATTATATTAAGGCTGCTTTTACTATTTTTATTTTTTATTGTTAAATCCTGCAGTCAAACCACTGCATTTTGCGTACTCTACATTATATGTAGCATTATGACAGGTGATACTTTATTGTCACTGTATTCAGTTGTTTACTTTCGATCAGTAAATTTCCTTCAGTTACGGGCTGCTTTGGCCCTCTACGGTGCTACACGATCTGCATAGGGGTATTTTTGGCATTTCAATCTGTCTTTACGTAAGGAAAATAGACAAGATGTGCTTAAATTTGATTTTAGTGATTAGGCCAACAGCACTCAAGGAACACATGACAATGAATACAGTGCTAGTTGCATTAGCAATCTTTATCTTTTAGGTATGTTTTGAATTTCACATGACCTCTGTGGCCAGTGCTAACAGCACTGGTTTGGTGCTAACATGGTATTTATTAATGCTCTGTAGTTTTAGTTAATCCAGTGCCTTTATCAGTGAGAAAAGGAAGAAAGCAGAAGAATTGTCAGGCAATTCAAATAAATTCAGATCTACCCCAGGTTTAGGAAAATTCCTGCAGATGGATCTTCAGCTGAGCCCCTTTATTATTATTTTTTTTTTCTGTAGGGCTCTGAAGTAAACTTGCTTTTCAAAAAAAAACATACATTTCTCTGCTAATTGCATGTGCCACAGTGCTTCCTGGCTCCATCTGGAAGCGGGGTACTAACTCATCCAGGCAGGCTGATGAGGCCATATGTTTCCCCGGGCTGCGGGCTGAGAAGCGCTGCAGCTTATTAGGGCCGTTGTCACAAAATCCGAACGCGGAGCCGAGAGCATCGCCGCCGCGCTGCCTTCCTGCCACCCGCGAGCATCTCCCTGCGTGGCTGGTGGGGCCAGCAGGGAGCGGGGTGCGTGGCAGGGGCCAGGGGCCAGCGCGTCCCATCGAGCCGCCCCGCGATGTTTCCCGGCTTCCTACTCGCTGCAGACCATCTGCAAGCACGCGGGGACGGGCGGGCGTCAGCGCCGGCTCTGCCTTGTTTCGGCGAGATCAGCTTGTACTTGCGGGTGACTCTGCCCCCCCTTCAAAAACAGGCTGCTTTACGCCTACTTCTGTATTGCTTCGTATCTTCCTGGTAAGGCATCTGCGCTCTTTGCTGTCCGCAATCCGATGTACAAGCAGACCTTTAATGTTTTTTGTTTTGTTTTTTAATTGAGGAGAAAGCTCCCATGGGCACCAACGCGGCTGCGTGATGACTGCAGCCCCGCTGTACATAGCCTGCTGCTTGCGGCATGCCACGTTTTCGCAGAGCTTCGTAGCACGTTGAACGGGGGTGATGTGACCAGATTATTTTTGTAGTCTATGACTATGTCTCTTAATTCTTTCTCTGCAATTTTCCTTAGCAATAGGAAGACGCTGCCCCGCTGCCATATGTCAGGGCAGCAAGGAGCACAAAGTGCAAGGAAAGGAAGCTTTTTAGCACAAAATTGCCAGCAGGTTGGAAGACCAAAGAGGCTCATCTGCTAATCCGGCTAAGTCTTTCAATTTTGGGTGCAAATACTTAGCAAACCCAACCTCAGGATCTTCTGCAAGTCTTTTACCTGTCGTTACACAGCTCCCCAGAGGAAAGGTAATCAGCCTGTTACAAAACAGTCGGATCAATAGCAATAAATGATCAGATCCCTGGATTCATAACCCATGCATTCGCCAGGCTGTATTCAGCCTGCAGAATGACACCTGTCAGCCTGACAGTCAGGTATTGACATATTAATGTAAATTGGTAGGCATCTAATGTGTGAGCAGGGCTGTGTTAAAATGCAGCAGCTAAAGAATTGGTGCTCGGCACTTACCCAAGTGCGCCTCTGCCGCTCTTGTTAATATTCAGGCTTAGAGGAAAGAATGAAACTGTCTTACTCATAATTTGGGGAATTCTTTTGTTTGTTTGTTTAACAGCACATAAAATAAGTGGATACGATCATATCTTAGACTGATATTTCACCTATGTTGTATGCCTGTGAGTAGCAATAAGAAATTATACCTTTCTGAGAAAAATGCCAAAAATACCATTTCAAAAGTCAAAGAAAAGAAAAGGAAAAATGGAAAGGGAAAAAGGGAAAGGGAAAGGGAAAAAAGGAATGGGAGAGGGAAAGGGAGAGGAAAAAGGGAAAGAGAAAAGCAGTAGTAATGGAGTAGTGATTTTTTAATGATAATTGCTCATGTATAACTTCTGTAGGGGAAAAGGGAAAATTGCACTATGAACTTTAGAGAGAAACAGTGGTGCTTAGAAAGTACAGGCTTATTATATTTTCTGTAATGAAGTGAATGGCTATTTATAAAAAGAAATATTATTCTGACCTGTACACATTCCTTTCTACCATATAGTTTTGTAACAACTATTAACAGAGCAAGGGAAACCTAAGAACATATTTAAAAAACTCTAAGGGAAGAATTGATAGATTGGTGAACTTACGATTCATTAATGGGCTTTATTAAATAGGAACAGACTTTGAGGACCAGAGGCATTAGACATTTCTTGTTCAGGAAACAACTCTGGGTTTTGTATATCAATGCCATTATTTTTCTACAAACTGTTTTTTTGTTTTTTGGTTTTTTTTTTTGCAAGCACTTTCCTGTACAGTGTTTCTTTTCTTTCTGATTATATTCAAAAGGAAATGAAAAGACCCGCAAGACATGTCTGTATGGTCTTTCTGCATTTGCCATCGTATTTCAATACCTGTGTGCTATTATAGAGGCAAAATACTTTGTACACAAGGGAATAATACAGTGAATGGTAAACATTCATTTCTGTGCTGGTATTTATTTCCAAGCTTTGGGTTCCTCGTTCGCTCGGCTCATGCGAAAGGAGCGCGGGAAGGCAGGAATGCTGCTTGTGCAGGGCCCTGCGCCTGCTCCTGTCCTGCCTGGGCTGATGCTCCCCAGTTCCTGCCCGGGAGAGGAACGGCCCCAGGTGCAATGCGTGCACAGGCGCGTTGCAGAGGGGCTGTGTGCATGTAGTTGTGCTGTGAATGGGCGCGAGTCCTGCGAGCTGCTCGGAGGTGCCTGGGGAGCACTGCTGCTGCTGCCTGGGCCATCCCTCGCTATGTCGGGTGATAAGGGAGCCAAACCAGTCATTTTGCAAATGTTCCCAAAGGACGAGTTGGGATACCGGACCTGTTAGCAATGCTATTTAAAGAAATCTGCAAAAATAAATCAACATAGAAAATTTTGAAAAAAATAATTTCAAATCTACAAGAAAATGTGTGTGGAACAAAGCTGGGTTAAAAGGAGGCAAACATGGGGACTGGCAACCAAGCGACAAATTGCAGCCGGAGTCTTACAGCTGCTGGCTTGCCCTTAGGCAGGGTGGTCCAGGCAGCAAATGGGGTGATGGTAAATGGGGGTGCCCCCTGGGGAGTGCTTTTAGCCCCCACAGAGCCAGACCTATCTCCTCCAAGCTGGCAAGCTGTCATTTCCTACAGCTCCTGCAATATTCCCTATGTGGATTTTTTTTTCTTTTTGATAGTAACAAAACAGACAAAAACAGAGATGTGGCAGCGATCGCAAATGCCTGGGTTTTCTCCCAGCTGCCCCTGACTCCTGGTCAGTCCCTCGATCTCCCACAAGACAGCTCAGCCCCATGAGCATTTCCCCAGGCTTCTCTCTTTAATTGTGGCAACTGTCTTCAAATAGTTGCTCCTAAATGGCCTAAAGCTTTCCATCCCTATAATGATGACAGGCTGGGTTTTGCCCTTATTGATAACCAACGTAGTTTCCATTCAGATTCACCAATAGGTTTGAAGGCCAAATTTAGCATATTGGAAAACCAAAGTATTTCTCTTTCATAGTATGTGTTCTGCTTCGGAAATTAAGCTACATGCAAAAGTGCATTCCAACAGCATGCTTTTTGCAATTACGTAGTAGTGGAGATATAAATAGACTGGACTATTTCCTAAAAGATAATCTAATTTATTGTCATCATGGTAAATCAGCAATTATACATTTTAAAGGAGACTTTACTTTTTCTTTATAATTTCTCATTACCCATTTTCAGATTACATATTTATAGCAAATTTTGACCGTGTTGCAACTCCCTTCACTTGGTAATTTCAATGTTGCTAGCAAAAAAAACATGGTTACTGATCATAAAATCTCTTGACAGAAAAAGCATTTGTTTCTGAGCTGAAGGTCTGTATTTCTGTGTTGTGGCAGGCAACATGAGTCCCAATTAGTGTTACTAATTAGTTAACTTCTATAAACAATTTTATGTCAACACAGCTCCAAATAAGGTTTACAGTTTAAAAAGCAAGGCTCAGAAGTGGAAGTAGAGATAGACCTGGAAATGGATGACCTATAAATGGTTTGTTGGAAATTTGCTCTAATTATCAGGCAAAAACTACGCAGTCCCTGAAAAGCTGTTTTGGGGAGAATTGTGAAGTCACGCTGAGGATCTGTGGCCTGACTGTCATTAGCTGCAGGATGTAATTGCCACCCCACTGGCTCTTAAAGCCTGGAGGTGGAAGAAGAGCCTTCCCGTAGCAGCCCAGCCGCGGGCCATTTCCTTTGCAGCCTGAATGGCCCCTGCTTGGTGGGAACCCACACGGCAAAGCCCTGAGCCTGCCCGGCACCATGGCCATCAGCCACGGCAGCTGAAATGCAGCTCTGAGCACCAAAGTTTGGAGCAATTAGATGTGCTAGGGTGTTTGGGCTTCCTCTGCTGCAGAGGCTGCAGGTTGGAGTGAGGAATTTGAATTTTTCTGCCCTCCCTTGTATGTTCTTCTTGTTTTCTCACAGAAGAGGCAGCAGATCTCTTGATACTGGCAGCTCCAGCCCTTTTCAGCTTCTGTGGTTTTATTCCAAAGAGACAGAGGATACCTTTCTTGTATTCTCTCAGCTACTGACTAATGCAGAAAACAGAACATGCGGTATTTCAAAGCCTTGGCTCTTATTTTAAATGACCGGTACCTCAAAGGTGTCATTCTTTGCTATCATTTATCTTTAATAATTGATTAAAAAGACTCCAAATGTGGGCTGCCGTGGAGCCATACTGCTGTGCATGGCTCCTGAATAGCATTTAACTTTCCAGCCCTATATAATGATGGGGTTATTTAAACACTTTTGACTCTTAGGTCCCGTAATTCCATGAAAATTACAGTGCTCTTTTTCAGCCTTGTTGTACAGCCTACCAGGACTAATTGCTTCAGAGATGGAGCTGATCACTTCATCTCTTCAACCTTCTCTTCAGCCCTAATAATGAGCATTTTTCTTCTGCGGAGAAATAAAATGCATTTTGTTGCAGGCTGTTGGAAATGCCTGTCTCAGAGAGCTAGATTTAAATCGGGATGCTTGCTAGAAAACTGTCTTCTCCTGCATAGCCATGCTTTGAAAATTGTATTGAGAAATGGGGAGAGGCAGAAAAGACCAAGGAGGGGAATCTGGCTTGGAAAGAACATTTTCCACTGAGGCACTTACAGACCGGGCCTGTTGGCTCTTCCCGACAGCTGGCTGAGCGCTGGCTTAGAGCAAGCTTCTGCCTGGGGACGCACGCAGAGGTGAGAGGGTTCTCCCTTCTCCCAGGACAGGCATTTGAACAAAGCCAGGAGTGCTTTCCACAGTGACCGTCATTAGCAATTGATGCAGCTCAGCCCAAGCGGTAAGCTCTCCCATCGCTTCAACTCTTCACGTCAAGAGAAATGTCTTTTTAAGAATGACATTTGAGTTCATCCAGAAGTCGCTAACCTCGGCAGCCACTGGTCATTTAGTGGGAGGGGATGCGTCCCTTCCCTTCCCAGCACAAATTCCTGGCCACAGCTCCGTAGCTTGCTTTGTGCAGGAGGAAGGAGCAGAACACCAAAGCGGTGCCTGTCAGTCTCACACCAGCATTTTCCAACTATTTTTTGCCTGTTCTGGAGTAATCTAGGCAATGGGGATTGTAGCCTTCCAGAAGCCGATTTAGTTGACAAGTTTCTGACCTCTCTTTGCAACAGTGAGATGAAGAATGCTGAGAAGTTATTTTTGGCCTTCTCAGAAGAGTCCGAGTTTCCACTTCAAAGTTGGCTTAATTTTTAAGCTATTTCATATTACCAAACATAAGGCACATTTTTTTAAAAAATCAAAATGAGAACAGAATACTGTTTTGACCTAACACATATGCTTTTTATACTTTATTTCCTAGAGGAAGTTTGGTTTGTTTGTTCCAATAAAAGAAAAAATAAATAAATCAAAACTGTGAAATTTCCATAAAATGATTTCTGCCTCTCTCTGGTTGTAAATGTTACTTCTGAAGTGTTTGGAGACATGATCTGTTGGCTGTAAGTGCATAGAGATCTGATGTAGGTAGCAGTTTAAGCAGGGGAAGGTGGAAATACGTTTCTCCTTTGCGAGGCTGACCCAGTGGCTGGTCCTTCAAGGCAGTGGCTGGATGTAAAGTGCCGAGGTTGAGGCACAGCCATGTACGTCAACCCCAGTTCACCAGGAAAACCTCAGTCCTGCTGACAGCGTGAGAGCCCAAACCGTTTGCGCATGAAGCCTCCTCGCAGGCTGCGGCTCGATCTGAGCCTCCAGCTGTGACATCCAGCTGCAGCTACCGGAGCATTTGTTGGAAGTCCATGCCTCCAGCTCTGAGAAGACAGCGTGGGGACAAGAGCCAGGAGTCTGGAGTAATCCCCAAATACAAATTCCTTCGTATGTGGGACAGAGAGCAGGGGGAGGCAGGGCTCTGCGTATAGTCTCCCTTAGAATCACTACTTGGCTCCATTCATACGCTTATAATTTCTTCATCCTCCTCTAATCTGTGACTACATTTCAGATGAGCAACTAAATTAACCAAGTCTTTGCAGCATTCTCCTTTGCTCATGCATCCTCTACGGCTTGCTGACCTTTCCCTTTGAAGCTGTTCTCTGCTTGCTGCTGCCTCCCCATGCCCCACACAGAAAGGCACGTTTGCCGTGACATGCTTTAGTTTCTCCCGTAGCCGGGAAGGAGGATGGCTCCCTGCAAACAGCCCGGCAAGAGCAAGCGTGTCCAGGCTAGCCACTGCTGAGGCAGACCAGTGGTGAAGGTCTTCGTGGCTGGCAAATAGCAGCAGGGGCTCATTTGTTCCCGTGCCTCTGCACGGGAGGAGTGAATGGTGCTGCCTGTCGCAGAGGATGGGAGTTGGTCCCCTGTGCCAGCAGGGGCTGGAGCTATGGCCTCGTGCAGGGCTTGGGCTCACTGGATGAAGTCGGCCAGCTTTGGCCAGCCCTTGGGAGCAGGGGCTGGAGCCGTGGTGCTGGGAGCACGCAGCGGGGCACTTGCCCCCGAGGTCAGTGCCTTGCCGGAGCTCAGCTGGAGCCAGCCCATGCCCACTGGTGGCAGCTAGTCCTGCCTGAGGAAGTTCAGCTACAGGTAGAACTTACCTTTGTTATGTATTATTATACCTGAGCTGGCATCGAGCAGGCCACGCCGCTGTGCCTTGCTCCAGCTGCTCTCCCACCTGGATGGAGGGGTAGCTGTGCCAGCACATGCTTCCCTTCAGATATACATATATATATATATATATATATTTATATACATATATATATATACATATATATTTTTTTTAGAGATGTTCCTAAATCCTGCTGACTAAATTGCATAAAGTGCTTTAGAGTGTCTTAAAGTCCTTCTAATGTCTCCAGCGTCACACTCTGTGTGGAAAAAGCCGCGGGTGCGCCTTGTGCTGCCGTGTAGCTCGCCTGGAATGGCATTAGGGCTGCACACCCACCCTGGGAGAGGCTGCTTCGTTAGGTGCCCGAGATAATCTGATAATTTCCTCCTCTTCGTCATCTTTCCTCTGCATTATGCAAGTGGTATGTGCAGCTTTCTAGATATGACTTGCATTCAGATTTCACTAATAGTTTTTTCCCATTTCATCATGCCCAGGCCTTTCAAGAGCCTAAATGCACACAAGCATTTAACTTGGGAGTATTGTAAGCTTTAGACAGCAAGTAGGTCTTTGGCTATCTGCCTTGGCCAGAAAAACAGCATCTCCAGCAGGGAAAAAATAGTATAAATGTAAAACCTGCAAAATTCGTGCCCAGAAGAGAAGCCACTGCTGGCATCTCAGGGGCCACACACGTGTTTCCCTGAGGGTCCCCTTAGAGCAGCTCCCTAACTTCTGATTCGAGCTACCATCCTCCACAACCACTGGTGGTCTGGTTTTCTCAGGTGTCTCGCTCCCCCATTTATCAGCAGCTTTCAGTCTTTCACAGTGGGAAGACAAAGGCTATTTTCTTTTCCCCCAGTGAGAAGAGGCAGGAAAGCAGCCTAACAAAAAAAAAAAAAAAATAGTAAAAGGACACTTCCACCTGCGGGATGGCAAATGCTTGATTAATTTCAGGCACAGAACAACGTGTGGTGCTTCCAGTGCCATGGCAAGCGAATAGTGGAATGGTTTCGCACGAGGCAGCCCTCCTGCCTTGGTTGCTCACACTCGCCTCTCCACAAGTTACCCTAAACAGGTAAGCAGGCTTTTCTTTTTTTTTTTTTTTTTTTTCTCATCTTCAGGAGTGGTCCTGAAAAGTTGAAGTAGGATGGAAGGAGCATGGCTTTATGGTGCCAAGTAAATAATCCTGCTGGATCATGAGAAAGCTCAAGGGAGTGAGGGGAATAGTAGAAAATTACTTGTTGCTATAGCACGAGGAGATTTTGTACAAATTGGCAGCGACCCACTTCATTGCTTTGTTTAGCCTCAAATTGAGCAGTATTCAGAAAAGACATGAAGCAGCTTAATCTACCACCCATCCCTCTTCAGCGAGAGACTCGAGGTAGACCTGCGTCCTAGGAGTCTTGAGCTTGACAGCAAAGAAATCCAGTTCTGGAAAAAGCTGCAAGGCTGCTGTTTGTGGGAGCAGGGGCAGGAGCGGAGCAGGAACAGGAGTGGAGCAGGAGCAGAACAAGAGCAGAGCAGGAGCAGAACAGGAGCAGAGCAGGAGCAGAGCAGGAGCCCGGCGGGGCAGGGGCAGCGGGCGGGGTGCGCTCCGCACCGAGCGCGAACACTTCGCCGCGCTGGCACCAGAGGGCATTGAAGCTTGAGTTAACTTCCCCAGAGCACGGGATCCGTGCGGAACCTCCCGAACCCCGCCGTGCAGATTTTAGGGGGGTAGGGTGCGCTTTTATTTTATTTTATTTTATTTTTATTATTTTTTTTTTTCGAGGGAAGCTTTGTGTTTCCACTTGGCTCCGCGTTTCCTAGCAGGTGCTCGCCTCCGCATGGTGGGACTGGGGCTGCAAGTTTTATTGGTGTGGAGTCCAACTCCTAAATGCTATTTGCGGGGAAATTGAAGACTCCTTCGAAATTAACAATAGATGACTATAAATCTTACGCAGTTACCTAGCAACTAACACAATAAAATCCTAAGGTTAAAAGGAGAAGGGTTATTTGGCAATACCTTGGGGAGCACATAATGGCCATTTGCATTCCTGGGTGGGAGGACAAAAAAAAAATTGTGTGATATTTACAAATTACTGTATTGATGAAGGAGAAAAGGTGAAATTACTCAGTGCGGTTTTAATCAAAATACCTCAGAATTGACAAATACAACAAAAAAATCCTTGCAGTAGTCAAATGGCTGTGATTAAAGGGCACTCTGAAAACGTATGGTGATCTGCGGAAATGATGGAAGGGTTTTGTTAAGTTGCTAAGCCCACTTTGTTACTGTTTCTGACATCTGAAATGTGTGTACCACAGATTAACAGTGTAATAAATGTTCAAAGTAAATTTGACCAGTATGAGCCTGATGGAATATGCCCTAGAAAAACCTACGCAGTGCAAAAAAAAAATTCAAACTGAAGTAACATAGCATGATTCATCCCGGCCTGGGTTCCTGTTATGCACAGCACAGATTGAAATTCCATATCCCCACCTCAAACTGGGGTTTATGTGCAATCTTTTCTGCCTGCTGTAATTGCAAGTCTTGAAGCTGGAATGAGCGGAAACACTGAATTGTTTCCCTCCTAAAAGACCCTCATGGGGGCACGTTTACCCAGGAAGGAGGTTTGGTGGAAGAACTATGCAGTAAAATAAATGCCTGGTCCCTAGCATGTGCCTTCAGCAGCTGTGGCATTTAGAGCCACTTTTTAAGCCCTCCTTTTGTTGTTGAAAGGCTTTAGACAATAACTGCCTAATAACAGGCAGCCATTTATTACTTTCAGGGAACTAGATGGTGACCAGAGCCGTGCTGAGCTGTAATTCACCTGCACAGGCTGCTGGCAGCAGGAACCACAAGGGGATAGACGGAGCAGTCCCTAACTGCCAAATTCTCCTTGGCACGGCAGTGGGGAGAAGCACGTGGGTCCAGCGGACAAAATGAGCGCTGCTTTCTGCCTTAGTCCAGGGGGTTGTGCTGGTGGTACTGGTGCTGATGGTCAGGGCGGGACCGCAGCAGGCGCAGGGCTGCCAGAGCTGGCAGAGGGATGCTCAGAGTTTTCTGCAGGTATTTTGGAGGTGGTTTCCTAACATGAGACACAGTTTGCAAGACATGAGAAGAGCCAGGGGCACTTTTCTGGAAAGACTAGCAAACTTTTTTGGCTCCATACACAGAATTGCGCATGTCGTCCCCATATTTCCCATCCATTAGTTGCAGCTACTGCTGTGGACCTGCTGCTCCTCTTCCTGTGTGGTTACAGCTGCCCGCTGGGCTTGGACACAGGGGACTTCACTCCTGCTACCGCTCACGCTGGTGTCCCAAGGGAGGTGGAGGGCACTGGGTGAGCAGAGCCCTAACAGCATCTCCTCCTCCTCGCACAGAGATGGGGCACGGCACGAGGTGAGCCTGCAGAGTTGCCAGGTCGGGCACATGCCTGGGGCTGGGCAGGCAGAACAGCTCTGCAGCAACACCGGTTTCTTCTTTCCAAATCCTGCTGTCATCCATAACTTCAAACGGGAAAAGGGTCCTTCTTGCTGTGCATCAAAGGAGAAAACTGGGATTCGGGCTGGTTTAGTCATGAGAAGGGCTGTAGGAAGTGTCATCCCTAGGCAGGTTTGGTTGAAACAGAAATGGGAGGGGAAGATGACGTACAGAACAATTTAGGTGACAGCAGAAACAATAATTTGTCAGACAAACTGTCTGGCATATATTATCCAGGTGTCTCTGTTTCTGAGTCTATTTGACAGCAGTATCTGACAGCCCCCACCTCCAAGCTGAGTCTGTCTTCTCTCAAGAGGAAGTTTTTTGTGTTTATTAAAAAAAAAAACCCTTCTGAAAGTACCTCTTGTGATAGCACAGGTAGGCCTGGAGCTGTGTTTCTGTCCCCTGCCCTCCCAGCCGTGCCAGCATGTGTGCATCATCCCCCCCCTTGAACATGGTGAGCACAAGGGAGTGGGAGTTTATTTCCTGAGCAATCTTCACTCTCGGCAGCTTTTCTGGGGGAGGAAGGAGAAGAGGAGCATTCAGGCCAGTGAGATAATGTCTCCCCTCCCTTTCCCAAATACATCCCAGAGATGGTGTTCTGGCCTGACTCTCTTATGCAGCATTTGAGCATCCCAAAAATGTGGATTAAGTCCTCCTGACAGCCCTGGACCTCAGAAGGACAATTAACCCTCCTTTGTCCTAGATGTCTTGGGTCAGAGAGATTAAGAGCTGGCCCCATGAGGTATTTAGATGCCTAGAAGCTGCTAAGGACCCAGCTCCACTGGGGGCTGCTGTACTTAAACATTTTTATGGCTCTGGGTGTATGTGCTTTCCCAACATTCCCCTCCAGTAACATCGGGGCAGAAGCACTGAGCATTCCTCTTATCTACATCCTCTGCACTCCCAGGCTGGGCCCTCTTCTTCCCTCTCCCTTTGAACAAGACTTAGTGCTCGGCGCCTTCCCTGCTTTTTGCCTGTGTGCCGAGGAGCTGCCCACCAGTGTCTGCAACAGCTGCTGGCCTGAGGCTGGAGGACACAGGGCACCAGGCAGGGCTGGCACCCCATGGACACCTCTGCATGGAGGGCAGGAGACCAGCTTTGCTTGGTTGAGGGTTAGGACCTGCCTCTTCATCGGAAGACCAGAGCCGTGATTCAGCACAGCCACACCTCCAAGGACTTTACCCTCCAACTTTGACTTACTTTTGCTGTTTTAAACTTACAGCAGACGTCCTCACCAGCCCTGTTATTGAGGGCACACAGCATCTCTTGCAACAGCAAAGCAATTAAAAGGATTTGCAGGTCACCTTTAAAGCATTTCCCACAGCACGTTGAGTCTTGTTATAAGTCCTGTATCCATTAATGCTTTTATTTCAGCAGTTTTAATTGGAGTTTTAAATATTCTGAATCTTATGCAAGACACCCAAAGTGCTGGCGAATTTCAGGTCCTCTCTTGCATGGTGCTCATTCCCTGAAATCCCATTGACCTTCAGTAGAGATGACGGTAACTCCGCACCCCTGATATTATCGTATCCTATACAGCATACAGGCAGGGATGTTTTAATATGAGCTCAAAGCCCAGCCTGTAACCGGTTGCCCACTGCGTGACAAAATGTGTGCGTATTTGAAGAGATTGCCTCCATGCCTGAGAGTTTATGGCATATTCTTGCACCACCATATGAGCAGGAAACTGAGAGGGAAACTGAGAAGGAACATGATGAGAAAATTTGGCAGAAGGGAGCAATGAGGGGAAGCTGGAAGGCTTTGGAAGGGTAAAAATAGCAACCACAGAACAGAATGGGGAGGGAATGTCAGTTTTTCCCACTGACATGAAGAAATCCCATGCAAAAAGAACTTTTTTTCCATGATAAAATTCCTCATTTTCTCTTTTTTTAAAGGAAGCCCAGTATTTGTGGGAGGAAAGAGTGAAAATCACCCTGAAACTTTTTGCCTGAGATGTTCAAAAGCCAACCATCCAGCTCCCGGCCTCATTTCAGTCTCCTAGAGAGGAAGATACAAGCGAAAAATTGACAAAAATGAAAACGGATTAAATGAAAAATTATCAAAGCCTTACGGTTTTAACCAGCTGTGCAGCAGCAAGGCGAAGGAACAAAGAAGCAGGGAAGGAGGGGAAGGAGATGACAGGATCTGCGAACAACCACAGCCACTGGGGTGAGGCTGTGAAATGCTAACAGCGAAGCTGCTCCTTCCCCAGCGAGGATGAGCGCCTTCTCGCTCCCTCTCCCTCTGAGTGTTTCTGAGGACCGGCTGCTGCACGAGGCATGTTTGCTGCTCCCACTTCTCCCCATGTTCTGTTCTGCTCTGCCTTGTGCCAAATATTTGATCGCACCCCCCATGGGCTGGTTGTTGGCCATGGGGATCCCTTTGTAGCACGCTGTACGGGTGACAAGGGCAGGCTGATGCATGGCCTGCCCCACGGCCCTCAGCCCCACTGCTCCCAGCCCCACGGCCCCCAGCCCCGCTGGCCCCCGTGTAGCCCTGGAAGCCCCGGGTGCCGCCGGGGTGTAACAGGTGCTTTGTGTCCCACCCGGCGTCGCAGGCTGCAAACACATTCCATGTCCCTGTGTTTCTCCTGCATTCTGCTGGTGTTTGTGGACTTAATCTGTCCTCAGCGAGGAGGGGAGCAGAAGCCCAGCAGGACCCCAGGCTGTTTGCTCCCCGCCTTTGGCTNAACCCAATAAACCCCCCCCCCGCCGTGCCACGCAGGCTGCAGCGTGTTCCGAGCTGTAACTTCAGCGTTTGCCCCTTCGGCACTGCGGGATGCCATCTCTTCTGGACCTCAGCTTTTTTTCCATCAACCCCGTGCTGTGAAGCGTTGCGACCGCGCCGCGCTGCCGAGCGTGGCTTGACAACCGGCAGCGGCGGCGAGGGCCCGGGGAGGGTCGTTAACTCTGAAGCGGAGTGATGACAGCAGGCGTCGCGAGGCGCCCGGGAGGGGCGGGGGGCGGCCGGGCTCTCCCGGGGCGGTGCCTGCCGGGCCGGGGGCGGG
>VXAA01006957.1:282176-339089 GCA_013399115.1 Anseranas semipalmata
CCCCGCCCGTCCCCCCGTGACCCCGCCACCCGTGGGCAGCAGGAGCTTGTCCCACCGAGGGGTTGCCCTCCGTGCTCAGCGTGGGCTTTCGTGGCTCCGCGAAGGATTGGCTGGGGTGCAAATGGGGCTTTTTGGGGAGCTCTTGTGTTGGTGTTAACGCCTCCTGCCCTGGCAGGTGGGGCTCCATCCCGCGTGGGTGCTTCCTTCCCCGTGGAGCAGCCCACAGGTGTGCCGGTGTCAGCTGTGGGCTGCAGCAGGAGCCAAGCCCTGGACTGGGGTCACCAGTTTGCTCGTTACCGCTGTTACAGCTGAGCCGAACCCGCTGCGGGCAGGGGCTCCTGCTGCTGCGCCGTGGAGGTTCCTGGGTGGTTTGGGGGCTGAAGCTGCCCTCCCCAGGCAGGGGGCAGCAGGGCTGGGATGGGAAGGGGCCATCATGGGGGGATCTTGGGGGTTGCCCCAAACGGCTGCGTGAAACTCCTGCCTCTCCCCGTGCCCCCGCAGCAGCTTTTTGCCCCCTCAGCAATGCCAGGCGGCGATCTAGCTATCGGAATGGATGGGACCCCCCCGCCCCCAGCAGGGTGTGGGTGTGTGCGTGGGAATGAACAAGTGTTTTTGTCTATTTCTGTTGTGTGTTTCCATAAAGCTGATAGTGCTGGTACTCTGAGACACAGGGGTCCCTGGCCTCGTGTTGGATCAGCCCCATCTCCCCACCCCACATTGTGCTATCTGGAAATGAGTTCCTGCTCATGGGCGATTTGGGATTTAGTGATATTAAATCTTCTGGACTGTGGGCTCCAGGAGCTGGTGCAGACTTAGCGGGCCAGAGAGCCCTTGGTGATCTTTTAGCCTTATTTTATAGGATATCCCCTTTTCTCCAGCATCTGCCGCACTTCGCCCAGCGTGTGTCCTACTTCTCAGGGCTGTGTCTCAGCAGATTAAAACACGGGTCCTGAGCAAGGAGGGGGATGCTGGATTGACATCTTAGCGTTGAATCGCATCTAAAGCTCCAGCCTTGCAAATCAGCATTGCTGGTGGTGCGCTCTGAGGCACGGTGGGAGCCGTGCAGGATGGGATCCGTGGGTTGAGGGCTGCCCTGGGGACACGTGGCTGGCGCAGCAGCAAGGTGATGGATGAGCCTCGCCATGGTCCCCCAGCCTGGCCCTCCGCAGGTGCCAGCAGCACGTCCAAGTGTCCCATGTCCCCCCCTCAGACCGTCAGAAGGTGAAGGCGTCTCCTCCTCCTAGCTGCAGAAGCTGTGGTCTCTTGACGCCCTCCTGCTAATCGGGGTCTGCCACGTGTTGTTAATAGATTTATAAGGTCACCCCTGAGTGTCTGTTTTTTCACGGCTTATAAAATGCTTTCACGAGCTGTCCCAGGCTGCCTCACAGCTGAAGTTTGGGGTAGCAGGTGTTGTCGCAAAGGTGCTTAAAAGTGTCATGGAGAACTTTCAAATGTGGGATAAGAAGAAAAGGGATGGTCACCAGAGGTATTTCTCCTCTGGCCTGAGGAATTGCAAGGTGCTGTGATTTGCTGTTTGTTACGTTACGCTTCATTTTGTAAAATTAAGCAAGGTTTTGATACCATCTTATCATTTGATACCATCTTATCAAAGGCCAAATGAGCAGAAGAGACACTGAACTTCTTGGGGAGTGTCAAATGCAAGGTGGTGGCGTGGCTCTGTTCAGGTTGTGTCCTCTGCACCAGCACACTGTGCCCCTTGTGCCAGATCCTGCAAAACCCCTCGTGCAGGAGAAAGGAGCAGGAGGCTTCAGTCTGCCAGGGCCATGTGCAGCTGCCTCCTGGCTGCCCTTTCCCGAGGGTCCCCCGGCATGGATTTTGGTTACCACGGATGGATCCTTCTCAGGAAGGAAGGGGTTACCTCCCTGGGGCAGCAGAGGGATGGGGCCCAGCAGGTAGGGCTGGGGATCAGCCCCCAGGGTGCTGCAGCCTGGGTGCTCCCAGCTTGGCAACCCAGTGAGCATCCTGCAGAGCGTGCTTCAGCTGCATGCCTCGCGCCGGCACGGACAAGCCGAGAGCCCTCCTGCACACTCATTCGCGTTTAATTGCCTTGATGTAAGAGTAATTGTGCAATTAAAACAAAAAGGCAGCCTATTTGCCAAAACACAATAGTGAGGAAGGATGTTCATTTTTTACTAGTGAGTGGTCTATTAATGCCCAGGACGTGTAAGCAGGCAGATTATTAATAGCAGTTAGTTTTGTAGGTCACAAACCTTCTCAGGAGCCTGTGCCCTGTGCACACGGGGTGGTGCATCCAGCTCCTGCTGGGGATGCTCACAAATACTTTAACGCGCAGAACACTTTAACATGCAGAGTGGGATTGGGAGAAAACAATGGTTTGCAAGGAGATCTGCAGATTAAGGATACAAACCCAGATCAATTAACCACTAGAGATTCATAAGCCTTTTTATAATCCTTTAACGGTATAGTTTTGCTGAGAAATGGGAATAGGGCTTTTTGCTTCAAAGACGGGAATTGGTGACATGCTTTAGGGAGAAAGAAAAGAATTTATGAGCTTGTAGGCACTGAAACCAGAGCTCATCCCCATCACTGATGCAAGCATTGTCATATGTGTAATTATGCAGGACTGAATTTTCTAGTTACCTGGGATTTTTAGGTATGATCTGTGCAGCCAATCCATCAGGCAGGCAAATTGCGTTGTTAGACACCGAAGATTTCTGTGCCCATACGTTCTCTTAAAAGCCACTTTTCTGAGATGGAGAGATGGCTTTGAGTGTTCGTTGAATTTATCATTCCTGGGAGCACATTCATGCATCCTGAGCCAGGGAAACCACTTGAAAATAAATCGTGTTCTTCAGAACCGTTTTCTTTTCAGAATAAAACCAGTCTCTGTGCTGTAGGTGATGTGAGAAAAAGATCAAAGGGGATCCCCAAGTAATGCAGAAATATCCCCGTTTTTGGAGTATGTTTCTGCATCTTCTTAATCTTGCTCTTAAATTATGATTCAGGAATGTGTTGCAAGTTTCACATTAATTTGGTGCAAGCAAGGAGCTGAAGTCCCCCAGCGTTATGGGCACAGTTAGACTGGAGCCCGCTGTGTGTCTTACCCCACTGAAGCTCCCCGACCTGCACCCTGCAGATTTCTGCCTCTTGTTGTAAGGCAGAAATTCAATTTTGAGGTTTAAATCGTTTAGCCCCAAAGAGGGGAAAGCAAGTGATTTCTCTGAAAAGACTGATGATTGAATTCCATCAATCCTGGGTGTGAAGTCTGCGAGGATGTGGCTATCAAACTATAACCAGAATAACCTGCAATTTCTCATGGCCTGAGCAGCAAAATGCCTCCTTCCTCTAATCACATCGCTTTATTTTATGGTAGACTGTGAGCAGAGTATGTAAGGACTGAGAAGTTCTCTGTGTGGGCTGTGGTCTTGAAGATGGAAATTGGGTACGCATAACAAAATCCCCATTAATGCAGGTTGATACTTGAAAGGTGGCTTTGTGTGGAAAAAGTGAAATCAAATTCAATAAAAATCTCCAACTCCTTAGGAGTCCAGTTGCTGTTTTCTAATCAGATCTGCATTACATTAAACTGTGCCTTTCAGCTTGTTAACAAGCTTTGGCTTTAAATAAAGCTGTCATTGGAGTTTGGAGAATGAATGGCCATTAGGAGTGTCTTTTGCATAATGTGCAGAGAAAAGCCTGCAGAGAGGTGCTCTGGGAGGAGGGAAGCGAAGGGAATTTACAGCCCTCCTAGTGCAATTAGTGTGAGCATGCAAACCTTAAAGGTGACAAATGGCTCTCAGCTGAGGAATGGAGCGGTCACTTTCGCTGTCGTTAAGATTACTGCGAAGAACTTAATTTCGGATTTATCCTGGGTGAAGTAGAATTGCAGACTTAGTACCATACTGAAAGTACCGGATTCTTTGTGTTAGAAGCTTGGCGTGTGTTTAGCACACACAGGCAGGTTTTGTTTACGCGTATCCTCTCTTTGAGAAAGCCTTTCCCAAAAAGCTCCGCTTGCCATTTCAACAAACCTGGCTGTTCCCTGCTCTCTACCTGCTCCTCCAGAAATGCCAGCTGAGGCATGCATGCAGCAAAGCTCGGTCTCAAACCCGTGGTTGAGCTGTGCTGGGATTTGAGGGGGGACACGAACCACCTGGTCTGCAAAGTCTTCAGAGACAGTCGGGTACTGCTGATTTCAGAGGGAAGGCATTCAGATGCTGCGGCAGATAAGATAATTTTAAAAATTGTGTCTTGAAACATTTGGAGAAGTCTTTGTTGCCATAGTTATTCTTCTCATTTGCAGAAGCAGTTAAATAACGGTAATAAGCATGACATAAGGACAAAGAGTGGCTTGCTGAGTTTTTAGTTTCAATGTGAGATTGTGTTTTGCATCTTTTCTTGGAGTCTCTCTTTTTCTTGGGTATGTTGTGTAATCTTTGTTCCTTGAAAACACATTTGGGCGAGGAGGAGATCTGCATCTCTTCATGTGTCGCTGTCACGCGTCACAGCCCTGGTGCCAGTGGGGTGTGACTGTATGGCAGGTCGTGCCTGGCCCTTGCCTTCCCGGGCAGCTATGTGCTCGAGTGGTGACTCAAGTCAGTGCTGCTCTGGGTTAGCACAGGACGTTTTGGAGCACGCAATCGTTTCAAACATTTCTTGGCTTCCATAACTCAGCGTCTCACTGTAATCCCCTGCGGCCAGTCCCACAGAAGTCTGATAACGCCTGGGAGCGTTTGCAGGGACAAACTTTTGAGCTGCTCAGGAGAGACCGCCTGGGAATCCCAGGCAATGCAGGCTGAGGGGCCTGAGCGATGGCTGGATCAGGAAAACCTATGGACAAGGCTGAGCTGATGGACAAGGAAAGAGGAGATATATGTAGTAAGATGGTGAACCCGGTAAATAAGGCGGTTGACCAGAACTCCAGAGATGTTTTAAGTCTCTGGGTGATGGCAGCTAGGTCGCTTTGCATCGCAAGTCTCTGTTTTGTTGACTGTAGCTTGGGAGTTGCTAGTGGCAGTGGTTTTTTCTTTTCTTTGCTCTGCATGTTTGTGCAGTTCCCAGTCCTCCGGACCCGATCCGCTCTTGCGTGGAGAGTGGCAAACACGGCCGTCAGCGCGGTGGGAAGCTGCGCGTGGTTGCAGCCTGAATCCGCGCTCACCTGGCACCCGCCCTTCCCGTGGGAGGGACATCCCAGCTGCTGGCGGGCTGGGGACTCGTACCTCGTCCGGAGAAACGATAATATTTGTAATGTACCACGTGAACGAATAACACCGAATCCTGAAGCATTTGTTTCTACTTTTTGGGGAAAAAAAGAAAAAAGTACAGATTATTGCTTCCATATGTTTCCAGCATTTTTAGTAGGTTATGTATCTTTCACACACACGCTCCCAGCTTTTCCCTTTCATGAATAACATGCTTTGTGCCTCTCTCCTTTAGGATCCAGATATTCCTCACTTCCTTGCACGTTTGTTTGAAAGGCTTCAGAGATGTGAGAATAGCAATACCTTATCTTGAACGGGCTTACGCTCGCATTGCTTCCACAGCAAGCAGCGTCGGGTCCTGTGGTTTTTATTCAGTTTTTCATTTTGCAATGGGGAACCTGCTGGACGAGGAAAGCTCTGCCAGCGGGGAGCGGTGCGGTGCCACTGTCGCGGTGCGGTGCCTCGCGCTGCTGCGGAGGTGAGTCCCTGTGGGGCCGTGGGTGGGCTGAGGGGGTGGCTGTCCCCGGGGACCTGTGCCTGTCCCTGCTGTTCACCTGCGTGCACCGAAGCTCAGGGGCTGCTGGAGCCTGCACCTCCCTTGGCACAAATGACATCAGCTGTCCTATTTGCCTGCACCTGTGAGAGGAAGCACTTGTGTAAGCACTTGAAAAGTCAGGGGTGAATTTTTCTTTGAGTATTCCAGCCCTGTGTCAGCAGGGAAAGAGCCGTGTGGCTGGGGATGGATTGCGTGGGAGGCACTGTGGCACGTCCCCGAGAGATGCCCTTGCCTCTGCTCTTGCCGTGGAAGCCCCAGGGCAGAGGTTGGGCTCTTAGAGTCCCGCTGAGGTCATTGAACGGAGGCTGGGAGCTTTGCTCTGTGCCGGGCAGTGGCCACATCCTGCCCATGCGGTCCTGCCAGACCGTGCCAAGGGGCAGCCTGGCAATGGGATGTGAGTTTGGGGACATTTGAGAGTAAGGATCACCACTGGTTTTCCAGCTTCACCCATCCTGGGACAGTCCTTTTCATAAATGTCAAGCAAACAGTTGAGCTTAGGGAGTCCCAACAGATTTTTTTGGCCTGTCCCTTTCACATCTTCATGCCCAGCTGCTGAAACAGCGCCTAAAACAACCGGGAGTGATAAGGTATCCTGTTTGTATTGGCTGCAAGATGCAATATCCATTTTAAGAGAGCTACAATATTAGAGGCAGTGTTGTTGCTGGCAAAAAGCCTAAAGTAAATTCTTTAATTTTTTTTGTATGTGATATACAAAAGAGCAGGTGAGGTACGTACTTGTTTCCGGGCAAGCCCGGGGAGCCTGTTTGAAGTCCTTTACAAGCCATTCAGGATTGTATTGCAGGAGCTCAAAGGAGCTGGAGACACTTCTTGATTAAATTTCATCGGAAAACAGGAGCCCCAGTCTGCAGCTGGTGTAACTGGAGTTGCTGCGGGCTGCCCTGCTTGGTCGCAGCTGAGCTGCCCCAAAAAAACCCCAAAAGCAAAATTTCTCCTAGAGGAAGTACTGTGTGGATATGTTTTCTGTGTGTTTTGAAGCAGCCTCGTGCAAGTCTAGTTTTATAAATGGGGTGAAAACCCACTAATTATCTGATGTGGGTTTTGGTCTGGTTTGGGGGTTTATTTTGTTTTTGTGGTGATTGTGAATGGGCCTGAGGAGTGAGGGGGCAGAGTGGAAAAACACTGAACTCTGATTTTTACCTGATATCTTACTCCTAGACTAAACAATTCTTTTAAATGCGTGGTGTTTTTTTTTTTTTTTTCTTGCATTTCGTTTTTGGAAAAATGACTCCAGCTGCATCTTGGCATGCAAAGAGCGAAACGTTACCTGCCTGTGTGAGCGTGAATGTGTGTGTTTTGCTATCCTGACAGCAGCCAGCGCTTTCTCAACATGTGGGTCGGATCCTCAGCCACGGAGCTGAGTTCATTTTCACCAGCAAGTGCATCTCCGTCATGGAGCCTTTCTGGATGAAATTGCCTGAGACGGACCTTGCAAAATGCAGGGCAGGATAGATTGGCTTGCACGAGGGATTTCCTTCAAGCAGACAGCTGTCAGTGCTGGAGGCTGCGGTTACGGATTTGGGTGCCATGTCGGGCGTGATTTACTGGGAAGAGGTGAACTGATTTAACAGCTTGCCACGGATGGGTGGGAGGGTTCCGTAGTCCCCGTGCAGCCTCCCAGCCCGGGGTAATAGCTTACATCGGTCACTGAAGCCTCCATCAGGCTGGTGCAAGGAGAGGGACGTGCAGGATGAATGGTCACATCAGTCCAGTGGCACGCAACCAGGCGTCCCCATCCTCTTACTGCGTTTTGCTGCCCTGCTGCAGTCTCTGTCCTCTGCACAGCCTCTTCTCCCCGCAGGATGCGTCCCTGGCTCCCCGTGCTGCTGGCAGGGAGGGGAGCAGCAGGGATGCTGGGGGGGCTGCGGTGTGGGGAGCACCAGAGGGACCCCGCGTGCGGCTCCTATCTCCTGCCTGGGCTGTGCGGCACGTGTTCAGCAGGCTCTTCTGCAGGGAGGGAAGCCCCCTGCTCCTTTGCTAGAGGGTTCGCCACAGGCCTTTATCACAGGCGCCGCATGTCATGAAAGCACAAACCTCCGGCCACCAACTGGGAAAGAAAACTGGATGGGGTGCACAAGGGCTGGTGACCGAGATGCACAGCTGGAGTGGGCTGCAGCTATGGGGCTGGTGCCTGCAGAGTACTGCCCTCCTCTTTGTTGCTCTCCCCTGTCAAGGGCTGTTGAGCTCATTCGAGAGTTGCTCTTGGTTTTTGTTCCCTTTCTGTTTGCCTTTAAAAAGTCAATCTGACGGCCTTTATTTTTTTTCAAAGACTTTCTCCACCCACCCACTTCCCCCCCAGTAATCCATCCTTATTACACCAGTGAGTCACTCTTCAAATAATCAATTGCGTTTTCATTGTCTGGCTTGTAAGTATATCACCGAGCTTAAGGACGCAGATAGTATCAGCTCAGCTCTTTGGCAGATGGTTTTGCAGTTTGCGATGCTCGTTTGGATATTTACTTTTTCTCTGATGAATAATCTCCTAGGCTGGAAAGCCAGGCTGGGGACTCTTCCCTGTGCATGCCACTTCTTTCTGCTCTGTGGTCACTATCTAATGTTGGAGGAATTTGTAACATTAGCAGGATTGTCCGATGTGAGGAAAACTAATTTTGGGGTAAGCCTTGTGAGCATGGCTGCTGTTGAGCCTTTACAATAATAACTGCAAAGAGCTTTTATGTCGTGGGCTCCAGGTGTGCACAGCCCTGAGGCAGCCGATGGCCGGAGCTTTTCTCAGCTTCACCAAAATAGGGCTGGCGCTGATGCTGGTCCAAGAGGATCAGATGAAATTCAGGGTGTTCTCTGCTGCTGGAGAGGCCATTTCTTCCCCCGTGTGTGGCTCTCCAAAGGGCCCTGATGCCAGGGCTTAACACTTCAAGTGCTAAGTATTGCAATTATTATTCTAACTGTGGAGGGAGGCACTTTGTACTCAGCCATCGCAGCAAATATTTCATCCCCTATCAATTGCCCTTGTGCAGATGCTGCCGCCGCAGTGATAAAAGGCATAATGGCTGCTCTTGCTGATAAGGAGAGTGTATAAATATAATTACTGAAATCCCTATGCAGAGCCTGCGGATAGAGGAGAGTCCCCGCAAGGGCTTCCTCTTGCTCCCGAGCCCTTTGCCTTGTGGGAAGAGCGGGTACGCTCGCCCCAGCCCGCTCCCTGCCGGCTGCAGCTCCTGGCAGCCGAAATGGGAGCTGCTTGGCCGCAGCTGGGAGCAATTAGTAAAAGATGTCTTCCTCCCTCTCTCCCTCCCTCCCTCTCTCATGCTTTACTTTCTTTCCTCCTCCTCTTCTCCTTGAAACCAAGCCATCGGCCCCGGGGAACCGGGAAGGAAAGCCCCGAGCCGCTTGGGTGTGGGACTGATAATGGGGCTGAGCACCGTGCGCCCCGCTGGCAGGGCAAAGCTTCAGGCGGCCGTGCCAGCTCGGGGTCAGATCCTGCTCACTGCAATCACACCTCGGTAGCGGGGTGCTGGTGCCAGAGGGTCTCATTACACTGCGTCCGTCCCTCGTGGCACACTAGGGGCTTGTGTGCTTACAGCACTTTCCTCCTACGCGCCGTCCGAGAGTCAAACCAACCCTTGCAAGAAGCGCGCTGTAGCCGAGGAGCCAGATATTATTTAGATCGAGCCAACAAAAAAATATTTCCATGGCAGCAGTAACCATAGGAAACCTCCCCAGTGTGTCCTGGGTGGTTCCCATTTCCTTGCCTTCAGCCGCTTGCTTCGCAGGCGGAGCAGTGGCGTGAGCACGTCGTGCCCCGTGTGCCACCAGCAGTGGCCGGCAAGCCCTGCCGTCCCCTCTGCTGCAGCCCGCGGGGACACGTCGCCGCTCCGTGTATTCTCCTGTGACTTCTGTCTGGCCAGTGAAAAGATGTTTTCAGAGGATTCTTTAGACGCCATAAAGTCTCAAAGCCACCTTTTACCTTCTGTCAGCTCACAAATACATGTCTGATCCTTAAATACCCAAGGCATGATAGTGAATAGGCTGCCAGGATCCAATTCTTCCTTTTTATAGCGTCTTAGAAAGATGCTTTTATACTCCTCTGGCTGAGCCAGTGATGCTTGGCCTTCAACCAAGATAGGGAAACTAGGACGAGAATCACTTAGACTAGCAAGATGAAAAGTTGTAAAAAATACCAACTTCTTGTTGGGGAAAAATATTGATAAATGATTTCATTTAAAAAAAAAAAAATGCTTTTGATCAGCTTCACCTGGGTACGTTTACAAGAGGGTGTAAGAGGAGGCTTGTTTTCAGAGTACTGCTGCCTCTAGGAAACGCAAGCTGGGAAGCAAACAGAAATGTTGGGAATGGAGAGGTTTTGGAGTGAGTCATGGAGCGGCGTGGGAACCCGTTGTGCCGGTGCGGCTGTGCAGGACCATGCAGGGCCGGCCGGGACGGCTGCGTGTGAGCGCCTGGAGGTGCCGAGGGTGGGGGCAGCGCCCACGGGTGGCCCAGCAGGACCAGTGAGGTGTGCGCGAGGTTGTCCTCGGTCTCAGGCTGTTCTCAGCAGAAGGCATCGCCAGCACGGGCAGGTAACTGGGATTTCTGGGTGCTGTGCAGCTTTAATCAGTGTTTTTGTAAACCCCACAACCCTGCAGGAGTCAGTCTTTGCTGTAAAGAAGTGGCAGTCAGAGAGGGACAAGGCCGATCGGCCTTCCCTTCTCACATGACAAACAAATGGTAACATTCATCATGAAGCCGCATCCATGCCTTATTAAATCTGTTTTCAGATTTAATAAGGCCATGTGCTGGTTGTGCAGACCCTTTAAATGTCAGGTTTGAGAAGAGCGGGCAAGTGAGAAGACAGTAAAAGTTAATATTCCTAAGTCAGGTACGTGCAGTGTAGCTCAGATTTTTAATATCAAGTGCATAATTTATTACAAGATGTAGAGGTTTCAAATACATATATTTGAATATGTTTTAATATTATCTTTCCTTCCAGTAGCAGGAACAATGGTGTTTTACAAAAGAAAAATGATTTCATGTTTCCATTTGATAGTTCCAGCTTGTACCTCTAATAGGTGTGGGATTCACTGAAGTGTGAAGGCTATCTGATAAATGTCTGAATAATGAATCTATATTGTTTGTTCTGATTTCCCTGTGCTATTTTCAAACATATAAATAAAACATTTTCAAACTGTATACCATGCAGTTGAGCACAGGCTATTTACTTTCTGCTGATGCAACCTATAGGAGACACTGGTCTTTCAGTGCCTGACAGCAGAAGTCTTGTGGTGTTAGTATTGCATGTTGCACTTGAAGTGATCACATGTAATTTTAATAAATATTTTGTCCAAAGTAAAGTTATACATATTTAATGATAGTCTCTTTAAACAAAGAAGCATTTGTCTTCATGTACAGCAGAGGGCACTCGGCATCATCGAGCTGGGAAGCTGGCTGCTCAGGGGCTGCCTGAAGGAGAAAACCACGGGGCCTACGTTATGTTTTGCAGGAATTAAATACTCTGTGTGTGTTTGCCCATATATATATGTGTGTGTGTGCATATAAAAAGACACAGGGTGGCATATATATATAAAAATAATCCTAGCACATAATATAAAACTGAAATATTCGTGGTTGTTGCTGAAGTTGAAGTTCATGCTGTGTTGATTAGTGCTCGGCCTGGTGCTGCGCTGAGTGCCGGAGGGGGCTGAAGCGTGCTGGGAAGGGGAAAAGAAGAGGCCCCGGCTAGCGAGGGGCTGCGAGCTTCATTGCAATAACAAGTCTGGAGACATCCTGTGATATCAACAAGCATGGATTTGGGAACTGCTCCCAAATCAAGGAAAGGTCTTGAAAGATGGGTCATGTCAGGGTATGCTGAGTTAGGAGCTCTGGAAAAGAAGAGGCATGTCTTGGGGCTGGAGCGGCTTGATGCTGGAGTTTGCAGTGCTGTGGTCTCGCTCCTGGCAGCACCGGAGCTGGTGGGAAAGTCCTTGAGATGGTTCTCATCTCCACGTAGCGATTTCCAGCTATTTAAGGAAGCTTAAAACAGTGAGTTTGGTGGATGGAGGGGAAAGCATCCTGGGCTCCGCGAGGTGGCAGGGCTGGGCGTCCCAGTGGATGGAGTGGGAGCTGCTGGCGTGTGAGGCTTCCCCAAAAAGCCCCAGAGCATCTCTGCACCACACCAGGGGTGCGAGCGCTCTGGAGTCCTGCCAGCCGTGACCTCAACTAGCAAAGGAAATGCCAGCTTGCTGGCGAGGGACCTGTCCTGCGTGTGTGGGGACGTGGACTCCATTGTGCGGAGCGAGTTGTGGAGACTGGGGCCTCACCGTGTGTGGTAAGGTTTTCCAATAGAAATGGAGGTTTTTTTTTCTTTCTTTTTATATTTCTGGTATTTAATTGCACAGACACTACCAAGGCATGTTTCTCGCTGAACTCCTAATGGACCTCATGTTTCTTTTCATAGGGATTAATGCTCAGGTAAGCATGCTGCTCACAGCAGAAGAGCGGTTGCTGGCGTTTGCTTAACAAGAGGCTGTGTAATCCTGAAAATGCCAAGTCTGTGCTCAGCTTTGACTTTGCTGTGGTGCTATTAAAACATTCAGGGCAGCTGGATTTTGTGCTGCACTTCAGGTGATGTGTTTCCTAGTGAAACCATAAGGTACCATGCTGAATTTTCAGGTTTTATTCATTACTTTAAGAGCCATTCAGATTTTCTCTGTCATCCCCAATGAGCTACTTGGATTGGGCTTAATTTAAATCTATAAAAGCAATACTCCTGCAAGAGACTGGACCTGTCAACACAGTTGCATAAAATATGGGGCCAGCAAGTAGAGTGAGAGCTTGTGGTTGAAGATAACCACTTTGTGCAAAATACAGAGCTGGGTGGATTTTGCTACTGGGTGTCTGTGGACTGTGAAGATCAGAGAAATGTGGAAATGTTGGAGGGTACTTATCATAACAGGCGCTAATTAAGCTTTGGATGTTAGGGATTAATCCAAGATTACAGTAGTAAGGGGCTTTTTAAGTAGACCCTGCTATTTGGGAGGGCATCAGACCTTGTTACAGGGCTTCAAACAGCCTCTCTGTGGGATTGTTGCAAGCAGTGTTCACCCTCGCATGCTAATTTGGTAAGACCTTGGTGCAGCTAAGGCATGATGCAGGTGAGAAATTCCAGGGATAAGGGCTGGCTACATGCCGTGGAGCACCTTCTCACCCGGGTAAGGGCGCAGTGATGTTGATGAGCCCAGATAATTGCCCACAGGCAGCGTTCCTGGAGACCTTGCTGTTGGTGGGCTCTGGGTGGTTGGACCCCTTATGGCAATTCATGTTTAGGTCCCACCAGTTAGGTGTCCCTGTCCGGAGCTGGTGTGCTGGGAGGCACTGGGAATTAACTCTTGCAGCTCCAGGACTGGGACAAAGAGCAGAAGCAAGATGCCACAGCGTGCAGGACCCCAGCGTGTGCCCTGCTGGGGAGCGGACATGTGGAGCCAAGCACGCAGGAGCTCGGTTTGCTGCACAGTTCTGCCCGTGCTGCTTGGCTTTTCCTGTCTTGCAGGTTTTGTTTGTCTTTATTCAGTGCTGGCCATGCTGCTGAGCACCCCGCTGAGCACCCTGAGTGCTTCAGGCAGCCAGCTCGCTGAGAAATGAGGGTTATGGCTTGTTTTGCAGGAGCTTTTCATCGTTAAAGCAGATTTGGCAGTGCACAGTTAGAAAGACCGTGCTCATGGGCAGCCCAGCGTTGTACGAGAGACCTTCGAGCCTCAGGACTCACCTTAGCCAATGTCAATAGAAATGAAACTACTTAAATACACAGTTAAAATATGTTGTTATGTTAGCGTGTGGACCTCCATGCAAGATTGCTCTTTAACTGTAGCCATTAAAGGACCCCCATGGAAGAGCTATAGGAGGCCGGTAAAAATATCCCCGGCCTTAACCACTTGTTTGCTGCTAAGTGGATTTTGCGCTGAGGTGAAAGGCACCGTGGTTTGGGAGTATTTACATCAATTTTGCAGCTCCAGGACCTTGCAGACAGTGAGAAGAAACAGGTTAAAAAGACGCTGTGTGCTTCCTTCCAGGTGATGAAACCCAGCTGCCCTGTCTGCTGGCTTTTCTCGCCTGTGCTTTTACATGTGGTGCCCAAATCCTGGTAGTGGAGACGCTTTTACCAGTGCCTAGCACATCATTTTGCTTTAGACCGGCTGCCTTCTGGACTTTTCCAGATGATACTGGAACTCGAGTAGTTCATAAAAGGAACAAGTAGCCAAATGGACCAATAAAAGGAGTTTGTGGAAAGGCCCAATATATTTTATGAAGAAAGAAATGGATTTTCTAACGTGAGGGTTGTGTATTGTAAAATTTTGCAGGGCTGCTAGCACTGTTAAATGCTGGCTTTTCCTCCAGCCACTCTCTCTGAGTGCACGCAGTAACTGTCTAAGCTTTCTTTTTGGCCTGAACTCTTCCAGGCTTGGGTGAAATCCTGGCCCCGGGGAAGTCGCTGGGAGACGTGCCCTAAGTTTCCCAGGGACCTGGCATGTGATGTGACCGGTGCGAGACCGGTGATGACAGCCTTCGAATGAAAAATATTTTGCCTTTTCCAGGCATTTTAGGCAAGGTAAAATACAGCTTTACATCTTCTTAATGCTCTTTGATGGCAAGAACTGCAGCTAGAAGGCCAACATTTGTCTTGATGGTGGTTCTCACTGGGAAATGCCTTTGTGCAAGCCAGGAAAAGCTGAGCTGTTTTGATTTGAGCAATGGATGAGTTTGCAACACAGGGACGGTACACGTACTCGCTGTGTTTCTAACCATGGTAACCCAAAGAGTGAAATTTCAGACCAGCCCAGAGGGCAAGCGCAAGGCTTATCAAAGATTTAAATCCCCCCCCAAAGCTGTTTGGGTGACTTAAAGTGGACTGTGACAGCTCAGGGTGAGCTGCCTGCTTGGGTGGATTTCATGCACTGTCCCCAGCCACAGACATCTTGCCTCCTTTCGCTACCCTGAAGCACACGGGATGGGGGAACAGTGACGGAGGTGCAGCATCGCTGGAGGCTGAACCCCTTTGTATCATTTAAGGGACACATAGGGAGCTGCAGGAGAGCAGAACAAACGGGGATCTTGCTACAGATTCGACATTTTATGCATCTCTGCAAAGAGTCGTCTGCAGCTTCAACCTTGGTGCTACCTGACTTGTGAGATTTTAACTAAACCTTTTTAGTATTCTCCTTGTGCAGTGTGAATTTATTCCGACGGGCTGCAGAGATGTGGTGGTGTTCAAGTTAGACTAGGATTTCTTAGCTGATAAAAATTTGATGTCATTCTTATATCTTGGCCCCAAAGGGCAAAGCTGCCGAGCTCAGCTAATCTCATGAGATCTGTGGGTTTTTGATCTGACAGTTCGTGAGAGTGGTGTCTGCTGCACCCAGATTTCAAAATGGGACAAAATCCTGATTTCCAGTCTGCAGTTAAAATTTGGCTTCAAATCCAATCTCTCAGCTCCTAAATGCTGAAGGAAGAGTTTCGACTGTGCCCTATCTGTGAAATAACCGCAGAGAAGATGCACAACCATGCATGGCCTTTCATTGAGCCAAGGATGGGGTGACCGTGACTGCAAGCAAATCTAAGAGAGCGGTCCAGATTTTAAATGAGTGGTGTTAAACTCTATATGTTCGAGGAACGTTATCTTTGGAGATGGCGTGGTCGTTTTCAGCTCTGGACCTTGCTCAGATGAGCTCCCCTGTGTTGAGTCTCCTCGCTGGGGTCACCCAGCTCCTGTCTGGTCTCATGGGGGCATGATGATGCCTCCTCTCATGGAGAGCAGGGCTCAGAAATAGGATGTGGGGCTGGACTGAGCGCAGTGCAGACCACCATGCTCTTTGATCCCACACCTCTTCCTCCAGGCTTCCTCTAAGGTGAAGGTCGGTGCTTGCTGCAGGAGGTTGACTATGCTTGTTCTCCCAGTGGCCACGTTTTGAGGAGATCGATGGTTGGTTTTGGCAGGAGCTGTTTTAGGTTTTTTCTTGCTTGCAAACGTAGTGGTCTCAGATGTCTGTGGGTCTGTGTGCGTCTCCGTATTAGAGCTGCTTTGATGTCTGCGCTGATACATCTTGAGGCAGCTCAGAATGATTTTATGCAGTAGCCCCAAGGTGCTTGCACAGAAAAAGGTGCTTTAGAAATGTAAATTTTGTTTGAGGACAGATTTTTTCTCTCCTGCTTTCTCTCAATTCAGGACGAGGAGGCAGTGAAAATGTAGCATTTAATTAAAGTTAGTAAAGGTTTGGAAGCGAATCGCTATAAACATAAAAGACATAATCAAATGCCTACCTAATCCCCACCTTAAGGGCACATTAAATGCAGAAAGAATCTAATGTGTCAGAGACTAGGATTGAACAGTGATGAGGATTTGGGAGCAGATCTTTTGTAGTTGGAGCTTCTAAATTATTTTACTTCAGGCTTAGGGATTTAAATACCTACATATTATAGATAAATATAAAGCAGCCTGATTCTTGGTCAGCACTGTCTGACACCATCCTACCGGATCGTTTCAGCTATAAATCGGGATAGTGCGGCCTCGCAGCAGGCATTACAGCGTGGTGTCCTGACCATGGATGTGATGGGAATCGGCCCCCAGTTAATCACAGTATCCGTCAAGGACTTCTCCTTCTCTGAAGCCGGCAGCTATTTAGACAAAAGCACTGGATATATTTCTCTTATTGGAATAAAGCAGGGTAGAGGAGGGGTTGTGTCGTTACGCAGTTTCAGCCAGAGGAGCTGGGCTTCTGCAGCTATGGAGCTGCCTTCTGCAATCTTGAGCTTCAATTTAAAAAAAATTAAATAAAATTGAAACAATCTTTTATCCTGAAGAACTCAGAGAGCAGGAACCAAATGCTGTTATCTCCCAGGGTCTCTAGAGAAATAAAAGCTCAGTACACCAGAGCTGCCCAGCCCCATTACCATCTCCCTCACCATCCCACATGCATCCCCGGGAGCCAGGTGTCCTGCAGAGTGTTTTCTCCCCACTGAACTGCCAGGCCCTCCCATTTCCCTTGAATATTTCCCTCCAGCACTGTGCTATCAGTGCTCTGGCTTGGCACACGATGGGAGGTTATATTGCCAGCAAAAAAAAAAAAAAAAAGGAGAGAGAAATGTGGTATCCTAAATGCAAAGGTTTTTGCCCCAAGATGCGAGTTGGTGACTGTGGTCACCACCCAAATCTGTGATGAGGAGCATGGGTCCACACCAAACCCGCCGATAGGGGGCTGCTGTTGCTCTCTGTGGGTGGGATGGCAGTGAGGTTGTCTTTATAACCATCAGAGGATTAAGGAAAAGGGTTGTCTGTAGGTTGGTTTTGTAGGCTGTAGACTGGGGAGCGCAGGCTGTGCAAAGAGCTGTTTTTAAGGCCAGAATTTGTGTTGTGATCGACCACTCCATGGTTTTGTTTTGCAATTAGTGGTATTTGAATTTGTTTAGTTTTGGATAAGAACCCGGCTGCGTTATGTGTTCTAGCTGTGGTTTCTGTTTATGTTTTTTAAGGTGTTGCGATATGTATGAAAATCAGGAATGTTTGTCTTGGTTGAGAAGGAGCAGTGAGGTTTCATTTAAAACTCCAAGCCGTCCCGTGTCCGTGGGAAGCGTTTCCTATCCCGCTGGGACGTCGGCAGTGGGGAGCTGGCTGGCAAGCTGCAGTGGGATTGCCGCGGCCAACAGCATCAGGAACGGGAGACGTGATCCAGCAAAGGATGAAGCAATCCTCTAAATGGCAAAGGGGGGGACAGAGACGGGGCAAAAGGGTAGGGCACGAAATACCTGGCAGCAGAGCTGAAAGGTGCCCAGCTCAGGGTAAAGCTAGTCCAGTGTCTTATAATGCGGGGCCCCATGGAAGCGGGAAGGGCTTTCTTTTTCTGTTGAATCGGGCTCTAAGCCAGGTGAAAGAAAACATTTTCCCAACACCAAATGGAAAAATGCAAGGCAGACGTCTTAAATGAACTGTTAAAGGAATAGAGCTGTGAAAAGAATACGTTTTCTGTGTGCCGGGGTTATGCATTTAACAGATTTTTGACTATCTTAGACCTTTGCAGTTTGTAGACAGAGAAATCTGTTGCAGCAACTCAAGTTGTACTAAGGGCTGAAGACAAATATTGGGATCTCATCGCTGTTCCGGGGCTGGCTTTTGCTTGGACGGCATCTTGCTGTCCTCCCCAAAATCTTGCGGCATTTTTGCTTACCCCTCTAGCCCTCTCCACTCTGTTTCTACAGATCACTGGCAGCTCTACTCATGCTTTAAAATAACGCAGGCTAAAAAGTGTGATTTGCATTTTGGTGATTTTGATTACACCCACGTACTATATTTATTGCCGTTTAAATCGTCTGTGTTAGCTCGAGATGTGTTTCTTTTGAGCAAGAAAAAAAAACAACAACTTGACTCTGTTGCTAACTGTTGCTAAGGAAAAGAAGATATTTATTCATCGGGGCACTTCTTTAGCATTGTGAGGCTGGTAGCCATGGAGGAGGAGCGTACGGAAAAGAAGCGGTTATATATTTCAGCCCTTTCTGTTATTGTTGTTGGCCTCTTGCCACGTCTGCTGATGGTCAGCAGATGTCATTTTTTCCCCCCAGCGTTGTGCATCTTGGATCAGAGGTGCCGTGAGTGTTATCGGGCGCACGCAGCCTGATGCGAAACCCGGGGGAGCCCTGGGAAGCGTCCCCTGGGCTCTGTCGGTCCCCGGGCGTACGAGGCGCCCGTGGTCTGTAGATATTTCCCCAGCTCCATGGAAGCTTCCTCGTCCTTGGCTTCAGCACAGCCTTCTTAAAAATCCCCATCAAACCAAAGACGCCGAGAGCCAAAAATGATGCACGTGGCTGTGTTCCTTCCCCAGGCTCCTGCTTCTGGGGGACGTGCGGCAATCCCATTAGCCGGTCGTCGCGGAGGTAGGAGGTTTTCCTCTTAGCCGTCATAGCAACAAGAAAATATTGTTTTGACAGAAATTGAATTAAAAATTAAATTTGTCTCTTTCCTAGTAAGCGGATTGCTCGCTTGTGGAAAAATATAAATCATTTTGATCGGGGTGGATATCATTGTAAGTACCTCTGTGTGTTTCCAAAGTGAATTTTGCAAATGCCTCGCGCCACATGATGGCCCTGCTGGGTTCACTTAGAGTATCCCATGAATTTGAGCTTTATTTAATGTTAGGCTTAGGTTGAAAAACTTCCTTGGCAAAACTTCCTTGGTGCTTGCAACCTGCTAGAGCTTGGGGGGAAGAAACAGGTCTGTCGAGTTCCTGGGAGCAAAGGGAATGACTCCTCGAATGTACTGTTTCTGATCTTCCTACTGAAGTTCTCGTTTAAAAGACCAGACAAACAAACAGCAATTTCATGGCTTATGAAGTGCTCTTGTTCTTGGAACACGAAGCTGAACGAAGCTGAACGTAAGCTGAGAGCAGAGCGGAGATGGTGAGTCAGGCAAACGGTGCGGTTAGTGGCAGCACCGGGGAGAGGAGAGCAGCGTGAACGGCTTTGTAACTCTCCCACACCCAGAGGATTTGCAGCTCAGGGACTTTCTAAGCCAGGTGTGATTTTTAGGTATTTGGTAACCCCAGGTGCCTTTCTGTCCCATGCATTGCCCATTCTCCCTTTAAATCCACGCTCATTTCTGTCATCCACAGCATCATTTGGCGCAGTTCAGTGCCTCTGGGTGGGCACCACCTTGTTTTGTTGGCTTTGGGCCTGGTTGGCTTCCTTCAGCGAGTCAGGCCATCCTCCACCTGCAAGTGGGGAAACTGAGGAACGAGAGGGGGAGACCTTCCCAGGCTGCTCATGGGCCTGTGGCGGTGCCGGGGCTGTGCTGATGGCCACGTTTCTCCTCAAAGCAGCACCCAGCAGCTCTAGCAGGTCGTCTCCATGTCCTTTTAGTTTCTTGTATAGTAGTATACTGTAGCGCTGGTAGCTTATTTACTACAACCAAACTGACCCTCTCATCAGTGTATCTGTAATTAAGATTCCTAATCAAAACAATGATAGGAAAAAAATGTTGGTTGAAAGTAAATTGAAAAAAGGACAAGTTTTTTTCCTGGAAAGCATTTAAAAATCACAGACATTCTTCAGCAGAAGGGCACAACCCCCGTTCCAGCGCTGTGCAAATAACCGTTGTTTTTGGGAGAGGTCCTATCAGCACGGCTGGTTCGGGGGTGTAAGCGGGCTTTTTGACTGCATAAACAACCCTTGCCTGACATCTGGCACCGGGGCATGACATAGCTGCGTGAGTCTGTCAAGCTTTGGTTGGAAATGACTGGAAATGATCTCCCCAACTTCAGCGACAGAGGCCGGGAGCTTCCTCCAGCATCCGTGGGGTGCCCAAGTCTGGCTGTGGGCAGGAGGGGCCGTCCCAGCACCCCGTGTCCCTGTGAGCTGCTCGCTAGAGGCTTTGGTGCTGGCTCGCCAGAAGCAGGAAGAGGGGGAGAAGCTGCCCAGGCTACCTCAGCCTTCCCAGGTGCCCAGCTTTTGGTTTAAAGTGGGCTCGCTCGTTAGAAAAGTCAGTGTTGAAATTACAATAGAAAATTCCCTTTCTCCCCATGGAAATCCAGAAACAAAGCCTTTTCCAGCCAGCTCCATTCTTAAGCATTCACTATTGATTTGTGAAATCAAATCAGGCTCAGATGGCGGCGGCATTATCTGCCACAAACTGATGGAGAAAGGCAATGCTGGCATCGATTTCCCGTTGCACGCAGGTTGCGTGGACTTCGTGGCAGGCTGCAAGCAGCGTGGCACCGAGACTGTCCTCGCAGTCCGTTATCACCCATTTTTGGTAAAATCCTCCTCCTTTTCCCCAAACTGAGGTCTGCAGCAGTGCTTCTCAGCGTTCGGTGCTGGTGAGTGCCTGCATCTCCTTGCCAGCAGGCAGCTGGGCTTTGTGCATGTTTTATTTTTTGTGTGTTTGTCTTCAGTGTTACAGATGTGTATGTGCAGAGCAGTGCTGGCGTGCTGATAAGGATTATTATATTGCTGCTTCTTCCTCACGCATCTGAAAAAGCGACACAAAATTACACATATAAACGGCAACATCTGTTACAGAAGCCTGGCCCAGGCAAATTACTACTTTAGAAAGTCAGCGCAGCTATTCATGTGATTCACCTTCCTGCTTGCCAGAGTCGCATCATGCCCCAGCGCTTTATTCCAGCTACGATAGGTGTGTCTTTTTCTTTTACACCCACATCAAATTCTTAAAATAAGAGCTCTATAAAAGGAAAAAATAACTGGAGTTATTTTCCCTTGGAGTCCACAGGGCCCTGGAAGTTGTTATTACAGGTGAAGTCATCGCAGAGGAGCTCGTGGAACCCTTGGGGAAGGGTGGGGGCGATGCCGCTCTTCCAGAAAGAGAAGTGCTGGTGGTGTCCCAGGGCAAGGGGCGCGGGCTCCAGCAGGGAGGATGGAGAAGTCCCCGTCTCTGCTTCTCACCGTGGTTTTGCCCAAAGATGGGGCGTTCCAGTGGGCACCCCTCCTCTGGCGCGGTGATGCCGGGAGCGGAGCGGCTCTGCCCCGAGCTCTGCCGCGGCCGCAGCACTGTCCCTTCGCTGGCTTGCAGTGCCCAGACCGCACCGACGGCTGGAGCGTAGCTATTCTTTTTTTATTTCACATAAAACGGAGTTGGATCCTTGTTGCCATGGAAACCAGCAACCCTAATTATAAGGAGTTTGATTCACTGAATGTAAAAAGTTATAGTTCTTTTTCTCTTATAAAAAAAAAAAAAAAAAAGGGAAACCAAACACACCATAAAATGATAACCCCGTGACTGGCATGAGGCTAGTCTCCAGTGTTTTCCAGGAATGTACGAAATCATGCTCCTTAGGAGCCGCCCCTCCGTGGGGTCTGCGGTGGTGAGCTGGGCTCGGCAATCCCGTCCTTTGCTGCCCATTAACTTGTGCTGAGCCACGGCTGCCTTCAGGCAACCAGCTCAAAACCAGTCCCAGTCCTCGTGTTCTGTGTGCTTTGTCTTGTTTTTGCCATTGTGTCACGTGCAGCACGAAGGGGGGAGATAAAGCTAAAGGGTGCATAGGTGAAAATATCTGCTTGGCTTGGGCAGTGCCAGGAGCTCAGGAGTGCATCGGGGAAAAGAGCTCAGCACCTCTGGGCGCTGGAAGTGCCGAAGCCCATGCACAGCCCATGAATAGCCCCATTGAGCAACTTCTGGGCTTGAAGCTAAGCAGTGGCTTAAGTGTTTTGCCAGATCTGCAGGAATTCGCTGGTTTTGCAGACAGCGGTGAAGTAGCGTTACGATTTACATCAAAACAGGATGCGAGTGGAGATGTAAATAATGCGTAGAGAATGCTGTGTGTGTGCAAAGTGGCCTTTACAAGTGGTCTCTGAGTTCATCCCCCGTTAGTCTGCCCTTCTGTTCTTTTGAGGGAAATCAGCTGAAAATTACAAAATTGGGGAAAGTTTTCTGTCTTGGCTTTCTGGCTTGTTTTCCTTCCAGTATACAGCGAGCAGAGGTGAATGTCCCGCGCAGGTCAGAGCGTGGGTTGTATTTGGGTCAGGAGGGTTACCGGGGGGGCAGAGATTTGCACATGGACTTGATTATTTTATTCCATTTTTAGAATGTGCTTACTGCGAGTTAAAACTCAAATTCGTCTTGTAACGCAGATACTTAAACCCTGGCCTGGAACCTTAGCTGAGAGGGGAGCATTTAATACTCACTAAATCTCTATTTCAAATAAACATGCGAGAGAGTGGCTTTCTGCTTTATTGGTGAAGAAACAAAGCTGATATTTTAGAATATATCCAATTAAATTCTGCAGAGTGGGCTTTCATAAGAGGATAAATACATTTAGGGCCATGTTCCTCTGAGCCTGAAAAGCAGGGACTGTTCAGTGGGTGTTTGGATGTAACTTCATCCAGTCCTGTTACCCAGAGCTGGAAAAAGCCCCGGGGTGTAGTTGCTGATGAGTTAGGAGCTCGTCTTCCACCTGGCACGTCCTTGTTTTTATGACTTCGTGGTAGGAGCAAGACTCATTGCCACCCTTGGTTAAGTCAATAATTCATTGTATGGATGCAACATCAAGTTGCAAAGAGTTCGAGGGTCATGGCAGGCCATCCGCTTTGACATGGGAAGCTTGGGTTGCTCTGCGAGGTCGTGCTGGCCCAAGGACAATCAGTCCTGGTTTTGGGAATGAAACCCCATTCTGCCCGTGCTTGTGGGTGGGATTGGAGAGCTGGAGAGCCTGCTGCTCTCGTGATTAAAAGGCAAATCATGTGCCTAAAGTCGCACACGTGGATGGTTTATCAAAGGCAGCAGAGCCTACTCCTATGCTTCGTATTAGACGTGTTTAAGTACCTTGTTGAACCGTAGCAAAAGCAACTCACCCCAACCATGACTTGCACTGGGCTTTTTCTGGACTGAACGAATTTTTCAGCCATTCAAATGCCTCGGGCTTTTTACAAGACATCCATCTCTGGTTTTAAAAACCCGTCGCCATGGTGTATCAGCATCTGACAGCTGTAACCAGGTAAGAATTATGATGTCTTGAAGAGAATTTATGAAACCACAAATTACTTTTCGCCTATTGAAAATTAGAACAGCACTAGCGGTTTTGGACTAATACAAAGGAACCACAGTACTTTTTTCATTTAGCAGTCACCATGTGACTGATATAATTTTTTAACATACATGCCCCCCAGTGTTTGGAATGTATAAATATATATTGGGCATTAAAAAAAATTATAAAAACCATTAGGCAAGAATAGCACGTTAAAATGTATTTTACATGTTTTTCTTAGTCTCAGTTAGCCATATGTTAAAATAAACTTCAGCAATGGCAACAGTTCTTATTTGAGATTATGTCTTAATAAAATAGTATGTGGGTGGCAAATACAAGCAAATACATTACTGCACAGGAATCGGGATTGAGCTGTTTTATATGATGTTTATCTAAACCATCCCCTCTGAGCAGCCTCCACCTGCATCCCCTGTGTTAGGACTTGGTCCCCTTCCCATTGGAGTCATCAGGACGCTTCCAGTGGGGTCAGTGCCTCCGTAAGGACGCGTGTCCCATCCTGCCTGTGGGGTGGACAGACCACGGGGTGACCAGCTGAGCTCTGCTCATTCCTCATCGAGGGCTGCTCACAGAGGTCGTTCCTGTTGCTGCAAACACGTTTCCAAGGTCTAAGTGGCTCAGCGTCTTGAAGCGTACAGGAATTCTATTGTTTAGCATGCCTGTGCAATATTGACAGCAGCGTGCACGTGTGCGTATGCGCATCCTGGCATGCGTGAGCACCCCACCGTGCCCCAGAGTTTCTCTGGCACTCGCATGCAGGGACTGAGAGCAGGGAAGGTCAGCGGGGGAGCCAGCTGGCGCTGGGACCCCTCCGGGCACAGACTGCAGCGCGGTCTTCTGCAGGCTCTGCAGCACAAGGTGCTTTGTATTTTCAGTTGACACTGAATTTGGCAGGGTTGGGTGGTGGGGGGAGCTGGCAGGTTGGCCCGGTGCCTGGCGCTTTGCGACGGCTGCTCAACGCGCTCTGTTTGTCTGGGGCTCCATAAACCCGATCCACCTCTGCTCATTTTAATCGTCTTTTACTTTTCAAGTCTTCACAGAGCTGTGGAGGAAACTGTTGTTTCTGTAGTTCTTTTTTTTTTTTTAAGCAGGAGAAAGTAATCGAGGTCAGCTGCACGTTGGATTCAGTAAGGGTTTCTGGAAACCACATCAATTGGTAATATGAGTGTGGCGATGAACACTGCGGAGTTCATCTCCCAGCCTGATGCAGATGGTTGCTCCCTATTTACATTTTGAGGGCATCGTTTCATGTTGTATCGCTCCGGTCACTTCTGCTAATGTGGTGAAGGCCAGGCTGCGCTTTCATGTTTTGCCCACGTGTGGTTGTGTTGTTTTTAAATCGCCTTGCGTTGCTGATTGCTTTCTTGTCAGAGAGAGGCGAACAGAGGAGAACATCCAGGTGATGCTCCTTGGGTCTGGAGTTTCAGCCTTTAAACTCATTCTGCCCTTGAACAAACAAGATTTGCATTTTGACAGTGCTTTTCCCCTAACTCACAGTAAATTGCGTTTCCACATGTGATGTTCTGCAGCCTTCCCCCTTGACTGATGCTGCCATAGCGAGGTACAAGCAGCAATGAACAGCTAAATCTACATGAAAGACCAAGCGATTTCCTGATGTGGCTGTCACCACTGTAATGGCCAGGAAGGGAAATGGCACTACCTGAGGCTGATTTGACCTGGATTTCAGCGATGAGTGCAGCACAACCAGCCCATTATTCCTCGCTCCCTTTTTAAAACAGTGCCTGATTTTCTCTCTGGATGATGAAGGCAGCAAGTGCTGCTGCAGCAAATGGGCTGCAGTACGTGGATGGATGAGGGGCTGAGTCTCTGGATGTCTCGGTTGCGCCCTGGCATCCCGGGGGTCAGGATGCCCTCAGGGTGCTGAACCCAGGGCTTGCAGGCACAGCGGGTGTGGGATTTGGGGATGGGTCCCACTCCTGTGCGTCGGTGTGGTGCCTGTCCTAGCCCTCCTCCCGCCCCTGTCGGACGCATCCCGGTGCTTGGGCTTCCCCCTCCTATTTATCTTTGCTGCTGATCATTTACTTAACTTTGCATTTATTTAGGATTTAACTCCGACAGGCTGTTTTAATTGGTGGGACTGCGGTGGTGTTGTGCTAAACTCGAGACAGATGGGGCTTACAAGGGGACCACACACGGAGACCCGCGATGGCGCTGGGGAGGTGGGCAGCGGGACCTGCGCGCACACCGGCGCTCGAGCTCGCCCTGTCTGTTTTTCTTGTTGCACGGGTGTTTCCTAGAAGAGCAGCAGAGAGTTTGCTGGCTGTGTCACCTCGGCGGGGCTCCTGTCACCCACAGAGCCCCTTTTGCTGGGAGGAGGAGGATGGAGCAGTGGATGGAGCGGTCCCTGCCCGTGCGCTCCCAGCAGCATCACAGAGCTTTGGCGTCCGCCTGCCTCACCTTGCAGCCAGCACAGGGAATGGGGACGAAGCCAGGCAAAGGCTCTCTAATGAGGCGATATAATGCTTCATTATTAAGCGTTGTGTACAGACATAATTAGCTTAGCACACCAGTTGCCATGGTGTCTGACACATGTTGGCATAAGCGCTGGGTTAACAATCTGCCCAAACGCTCAGCCAGTTCCTTGCATCGCTTGGAGCCAGAAGAAAGGAAAAATCCCTGGTCCTGATGTGCAGATGGGTTACGGCTCCTCGGCGGGAGGTGGTGGGTGCGGGGTGGCGGGCGAGGAGCTGGGGGTGGCTGGGCACGGGTTGGGGGTGAGCAGAGAGAGGTAATGGTGGCCCCAGCCCGGTGAGGCTCCTCGTGGTCTTCATAGGTCTCTTTTAGAAGATGCTGCTCCAAGCGGGAGAGAAGCGCTTCTGCCCGCTTTTGCTTTTTTGGGTTATGTCGTGCAACCGATAGGATAAACCTGTTCTCGAGGGGATTACAGGGTGTTAAGGGTAGGGATATCACCCTGGTCACGTGTTGGTTTGGTGCCTGGTTTGTAACTGGGCTGCTGGACTTTCTCCCAGTGCAGAGATGGCCGCCCTTCAGCCTCCACACCCGCTGTTGGAGATGTAGGGCAGAGTGTCCTGAAATGATGATCTTGCAACCAGAAATGCTTCCTGGTCTCTCCGAGTGACCTCAGACTTTGCCTGAGAGGCTGTGATTCACAGGAGCCCTCCGAGGAGATGAGAGATTTGCCCACCCAAGTGTCTTGAGACCTCTGAAAAAGGAAGAAGCCACTGAGGGATAAACCTGTCCTCTCGTGTCGGGTCCTGCAGGCTGGTGGTCAGTGGTTTGGGGAGCTGCCGAGAGAGCCAGGAAAATGTGCTGACCGTGTGAAAGTGCGGGCTTTGTGCAAGGGTTTACTTGTCTCCCAAATGGAAATTGTTTTGCAAGTAGAAACAAAGAACCTGGGAATGGTTCTGCAATTAGAAACTCATCTGTCTGACTGGTGGAATAAAGCAGCTTCACACCTTACTTAGAGTAAATGGCAAGGTAACAAATGCTGGATCCAGACAGCTGGATTAGGGGTGATTATAATAGGATTTAAAGAGAATTAACACGGCAGTAAAATCAAAAAGAAATGTTGGGAAACAGTAAGACGCACAGCTGGGGAAGACCCGTTCTGTCCATCTTCCTACCGAATATACGCTCGCAAATGCTTGCTCTGGTCTGGGCAAAATGGCTTGAGATGCAGGACCGGGTCCAGGGCTGCATACCTCTGATGTGCGTTTGCGATGGGAAGGGCAGAATGAGCTATCTTGGGGTGATTTGCCCAGGATGAAATAAAATGTAATCCCTGGTTGTTTGCTGTGCTGCAGCCAGGACGCTATTACGTGCATTTTTATGAGGCATTTTATCTAGAAGTGCTTTTTCTCTTGAGGACCCTTTAAGTTGATTTTCCACATCAACTTATTTTTATAATTGCATCATGTTTACTGATTCTGGCTCATGAATTTATAACATCTGAATGTTGTAACTGCAAGGCAGCCAGCCTTTCTGGGGAGATTGCATTTCATAAATACAGAGCAGAGGAACAGATACAGGCAATTAATTAGCTCGCACTTAGCCTTAGTAATGAAGTGACTCACAGGGCGTTTATCCACCGAGCTGCACCCCACTCAGGGCTTTGCCACGGGCAGGTCGGTGAGCGGCTGCTTTATTTCCATCAGCTGCAAGGCTGGTTGCACGGAGGATGTTCTTTGAATGTGGAAAGCGGGCGCGACTTTGCTTTATTTCCACCCCACCACGCGGCGCTGCTTTCCCCCCGTGCCGCTCCTCCTTTGCTCGGCGTCTGTTCCGCCTGGGAGCCTGCTCAGGCTGCAGGCAGCTGCGGTGGCTTCTGTTGTGCCGACAACAGCCACCAGGTATCTCGCCCTCCTAAGAGGCATGCCTTTCTCTTAATAGGAAATATAAATAAACAGGGGGGAAAAAGCTCTTTATTGAAATATTTAGTAAACAAGTAGTAACATAGGTGAATAGGGAAAGGGTTTGGAGTCATTAGCGAAGTAAACAGAGGTTAGCCAGAATGGGAACTAATTTTTCCTATGGATTTTTTTTTTTCCTGTTGACACCAAACTTGGATCAGTTGCCTGGTCATTCAGGAATACCATTTTACATCTAAGCAGCCGATCAGCAGTACAAACTGGTTGTTGCAATATTTTAGCCATCATTTCACCTGCTAGGCTCCGCCTGCCTCTGTGACAAAACAGTGCCCCAAAGAGAAAAGCTGTCCCAACTTTGCCGTAACGTGACACTTCCCCTCAGAAAGATGTGCCTTTCTACAACTGGTTGGGACTTGCAGAAAATTGCTTTGCACCTTTGGGTGGCTTGTGGTGCACAGCGAGCCTTGGATTGCCATGTGCCATGGGGAGGTACGGTTGGCGGTGTGTGGGGGTCCCTCCTGATTTATACCTGTTGGTGATTTTGCGTCAAGCCCTTCCCCATTTCTCAGATTTTCTGCCAAAATGTTGGTACAGAGCTTCATGGGCCTCAGCGCAGGCATTGCACTTTATGCCTTCTGTTAATAAATGGTATTTACATAAGTAAGAGGATGGAATATTGCTCGCAGCCCTTGTTTGGTGTAGAGTAGCTCTCGAGCGATAAACTGTTTATGTTTGAGAGGTAAATAATGTTTAAACGAAACGGATAAGCACATAGCTGGGTTTGGTGAACAGATGCAAGAAGCGAAGTAGGAGTCAAATATTGGAGCTGCAAGAAGTAAAATCATTCTCTGGCTCTCCAGTGTCCTCTCTCCCTTTCCCCAGCTCCGGCACCCAGAGGAGCGCTGGCTGCCCACGAGCGGGGCCCGGTGGGACTCAAATCGCTTCAACCCCTGCCGAACATTTCCCTACATCACTGGCAAGCAGGATATTTTTCGACGGCTTTGTGAACAAAGTGTCAATGGCAACTAAAACAGCTTTTTAATAATGTTTACAGAGGGGTGGAGAACAGCGTTTTTCTCCCAAGATCAGTTTCTCCAAAACACAAGTGCCAGTTTGTTCTGTGATACTTTGCTAATGTGATTTATTACCAGCCTCATTGTTATATGGCCTTTGTAAATGATTTTTGATTAATTCCAAGAATTTGTTTGGTTGCTTTCAAATAGCTATGGAAAGAGCCAAGCTTGGCAGTTTGATAGTTTGACGTATTTATTGAGATCTGTGTACTCTGATTATCACCCCCTCCAGCTCTGCAATGGTTTTGTTTACTCTGAATAAGGGTTTATGGACTGCACATGGAAGTACTATAAAAATTAAAACAACTTACATTTATTTTCCTTGCTGTCTGAGCTTCAGCCTTGCAATCCATCCTTGCTGTCCAGAGAGCTGGGAGAAGAATTTGGCAGGGCAGAAGCAAGGTGTGGCAAGTCTCATTTAAATTAGCCTCTTCTAAGGTAAAAAGCACTATTCTGTGACAATAAAACACTCTAAGCTCAAAAAAAAAAAATAAAATATCTAAGTACAAAATCTACACGAATTAAAGGGGAAGTATAAAATCTCCTTGGAAAAATGTGAGCAATATGTATGTGTAGTATATATTCTTTTTATTTTATTTAAAAAGAGAACTTTTTGTAATCTGTTTGAGTGGTGTGGTCCCATCTGGAAACCATTCCTTCAGACGTGCATCCTACACGATAGATCACTATTTTGCTGTTTAATATGAGTCTGGTTCCCCTGAGCATCCAGTATATCCAGGCACTGGATGTATCTCTTATCATCTATATTGCTTCATTAATACTGCACAAACTGACCTTGTATCTGTGCAGTCGCTTTTGTGTGGTTGGTGTCATCTCTTGTAGCCAAAAAAAAGCGCGTGCCAAGTAACCGAGGTCGCAAATCTGGGCATGCAAGATGCTTATGGGGCTGTTAACCACCATTGGCCAATTAAATGTGAATTCCATTTTCTAGCCCTTTGACCTGACAGATTGCTGGAGGGTTTTCATTTTTTATTATTATTGTTTATTTTTTAAATCAAAATAAGCCTCATGTTGTGAAGACTGAAGAAAAATGTCCTTATGCGATGGCTGAAAATGGCTTTGCCAGCCTGCAGTGTCGCTTTGTGCCACCAGACATTACATTTTAGAGGCAGCTGGGTGGGGACCGTGTGTTTAATTTGATGCACTCGTCTGGGCCAGCAGCTTTTTTACATCCATAACACCGAGCTGATTCAAACGTACCCAAAACAATTCTCCTTAAGGTGGGAATGAGTTTTTTCAGCCCTAATAAAAATGGTAACATTTTCCTCTGGAAGTTGATAGGACAACATGGGAAGTTACCAATATGGGTGAATGTGTAAGGGAACCCCACTCCTGCTCCTAAAAGAAAGAGGGGAAAACAAAAACAAAAAGGAAAGGAAAAAAAGAAAAAGGAAAAAAAAATACAGAATCGGAGGAAAGGAGAATTGACCAGTCTGAACTGGACCCACCAAGCCCTGCCCTGGGCCACGGTGAGTGGGGAGGATGGTAAGGAAGCTTGACCTTGCTGAAATCCAACAGAATTTGTTACTTCAGTGAAGAAGCATTTGAGCCTTTCCCTGTGTCTGTCTGGGAAGAGTTATGCACACCCAAGGAACCATAGAAACAACAAATAATAACGGCGGCACTGAACGGCTTGCTCTAATCAAAAGCAGACTGTTGTGGTTATATTTGAGCACTGTCATTACAAGAAACTCTGTAATGAGATTTTTTTTTTCATTTGCATCAAACAGATTCCCTGTATTAACATTAACAACCTTCCATGGAGCCCAGGGTATTTACAAATTGGACGGTGCTGCTTCAATCTTTTGGGAAGATTTTCAGTTCCTATTTAAATCACCTGAGACAGTTATGTTAGGCAGATTGAAAACATGATCTGCGTGGAGAACAATGTGCATAAGCTTTGCTGTCAATGAATGGTCGGTAGTTCTTGGGAGAACCAGAGCATTGCCCTGTGTTTATCGACTTACTTGCGTTTGTGATGTCAAATGTTCAGAGCATCTGAAAAGCTAAAGACAGAGCCTCCTGCTAATGGCAGATGAGGTTATGTTTTCCTCATTTGATGAAACTCTCAAGACCTTCTTGTAAGAAACTTTGGATTTTGGTATGTGATAATTGGATTTATACGTAGAGTGGGACGCTTCCTAATTGAAATGTAAGTCACCGAAAGTGCTATGATTAANTGGTGTTCTGTGCAGCACAGGAGAGGCAAATCTCCTTTGGGATAAGCTGAAATGCTCTTTCAGCCTTGGTTTTAAGAAGCATTGGTGAAAGCAGATTCTGCTAATCGCTGCTGCGGCATTAATTTAGTTTGCAGACAAAAGGCATGGTTATGATGGATGGAGACCATCCCAACTTGCTTGCCATAAAAGCGTGTCTGTGAGCTCGCAGGGGAGGTGTGCGTGTTCCTGCTCAGCCGGCCACTAGAGCAGCGCCGCCGATCACACGTGCCATCGTTTCAGCGTGTTTTCACTTTCATCTCCAATGGCTACTGGAAAGCAAACTGTCCGCCAGCTTCAGCCTCGCATCTCCCCGAGGTGTTAGCAGGGATCATGTCTGCTTGCGTGGGGTTATACCAACAGATAGTCACACCTAGCTCGTGCATTGCGCGTGCTGGAGAGCCTGCAAAGATGATGGCTGAGGCTTTGACGTGAGGTCAGGAAACCCCAGCCAGCAACTCTGTAAAAAATATAAAATTTTGCAGCATTATGAAAGTAGTTGTAATGGCATGATACGTGGCTGGTGGAGGTGCAGTGAAGAAGCAATGTCGTGAAGAGGGAGCCCTGTCTGGAGTAAATCACAGCAGCTGGACCTCTGCTGCTATGGGCTTGAAAAAAGGCTCCTGGAGGGATGGGCATCGGGGTTTTGCTTGTGCTTGGGGACAGCCAGCCCTGCTGAACACAGGGAGGATTCAAGTTAGGAAGTGTGTAGTGCCCTGGAGAAATGCCTCCTTATTTCTCCGGACAGGTATAACGGGATAATCCAGATTGATTTGCTGTGGGTTAAAGCACTGGGATTATTTCCTTTGCCAGAGTGCTTAGCATGCAGAGAGCATGTGGTGTCCTCCAATAAAGCTCGACAATGGGTGTTTAAGGCAGTGTTACAAGTATTTTAATGACTTTTTCCCAGGTGTGTTTGTCCATTTCCTGCTTTTAGTTGTATCTGATGGACCTGTAAAAAGGCGGAGAATCAATGAAACTATACACAAGCAGCATGGGGCTGTCTGACAGGGAAGGACAGAGCTGCTGTGAGGTTTCCAGAAATGAAATTGCAAAGCCAATTCATGATTCTTCGGTTCCAGCTACAATTTTGCATCCCAGCCAGTTAATCACTGTGGTCACCATGGGGAGGGAGCAGGGCCCCAGGTTGGGTTGTTGTAAACAGGGACTTGATTTATCCATTGGGGGATGTTTCTGTAGCGAGCATCCCACATGGGAGAAAGGGAGGCTGAGCTGCATTGCCCACCTGCATGTTTGTAGCGTTTTGGTGGTGCGTGCAAGGTTTTTTCTTTTTGCTATTTTGCTGTTCTCCAGCCCCCCTTAATGGGAATGTTGCCACTTGTTCGTTTTCCAGAAAAGAACCATTAAAGCAAAATCTCCTTGTTTCTGTGGTGCAATGCAGTGCTGTGTGATCGCTCAATCTGCTGGGTCATCTCTCATCAGCGGAGATGCTGGGTCAACACGCTGGACAAACACATCTATAAACTTTAGCATGTGTTTAAAGTGGAAATGAAATTTTCTCCTTTTTCAGGTTGACGGATGAATTCCTTAATTCAGTATTTAGTTTTCAAGGGTTTGCAGAGCTTACAAAGTTTTGGAAGACTCAGGCCTTGTGTCAGCTTTCATTCTCTTTTGGCACCCAGATGTTAATTACGGATGAACCAAACAAGCAGCAGTGCTGAAGAGCCTGTTCCGACCCATAAATGCATATGAGGGATAAACGAGTGCCTTGGCTGGGGCAAGCACATGCTCTTGATCTGTTTCTGTGAGTTCACATACATACCTTTGAAACTGATGCAGAAATCCACATGTCACCATGATAAATTCTCAATGTATTTAGCATGTGTGCCACAGGAGCTGGAAGTAATAGAATCGAAGTGCAATTCCGAGCACAATCAGTTGTCGGTCCAACTTCATTTGTCATCATCGTTGTCCTTATCGTTTGCGATCTTGACTGTGGGACACCTATCTTACCGCTGGACACACATTTGCTGTTTCATTGATGTTGTTTGCCCGTTTGTGTGCGGTGATGCCATTTGGGGCAATAACGAAAACTTTGAACTTCCTTTTTCAGAATATTGGTTTTCTGCTGTTCATGTTTATGGTGTCTTGGAAGTAAAATGTACTTTTGCACATGATTTTTTACGTTGTGGAGAAGTGGTCCAAGAATATTTGGTATTACCAAGATGTTTTTTAATGGGAAACATCTCTGTAGATGCAGACTCAAATTTTCATAATTGCACGTTTAGTAACTACCAATTGTGTGCTCATTTAAGCAGATGCATCCACACCCATTTCCTTCAGTTTGTGTTCAATAGGATGATTTGTTTGGTCGCAAGACTTGGAGGATTTCAGCAAGCCAAATTTGCAATGATAAACAAGGGAATAATAAATTTTGCAAAAGCTTGTGTGTGCTGCTTTTAAGGTACAGGAATTACTAAGTGTTTTTTCAGGTGCAACCTGGGCTGTTACACACTTGTGCATGACAATGTGGTGTTGCAGTCGAATTCTTCCCCTGCTTCTTCCTGCAGCGTGGGCAATTTGTCTATGCAGTCAGTGCACCAAAGCCTTAGGGCATGGGGCTGGACCAAAGGACCTTGCACGATCCCTTCTGGCCTTCTTTTTTTGTGATTAGTTGTTTGAAGTATTGACTTTATATCTTGTGTGCACACAGTTTTGCAACAGGCTACTAGTTTTATACAAATTTCTGATCTTGAAAAGAGATTTGCAAGGTGTGAAACATTCATCAGAGATTTACTATTGAATTCTGTGGTTGTTCAAAGTTCACAGCAGCTGTTGGCTTTGAATCTTCCTGATAGCTATTGCAGAAATCGCTCTCTACAGTAATCATTATAGCAGGAATATCTTGGCACTGGCCAGATCCATCCTGCCTGCTTCTGGAAGGTGTAGCTTGGAAACCCTGCTGCACATGCAGTGGGGATTGCCATCAGTGGCATGGAGTCACCCTTGTGTGAGGTCACCTCTGACTTCATGCCCACAGGCCCGTACCAGAGCCCCCGTGAGCTTGGTTTCCAGAGATCCCAGCCACAAGTAACTGGACCGGTAGGAGCTGCCTCCTAACCCCATCGATTATGTTTGGTTTTGTGCCCTGGTGCACGAGCATCTAGGCCACCTTTTGATGGTACAAATGCTGTTTTGCACACAGGTGCGTGGAGTCCTTTTGAAATGCTTGTAGCGGTGATACATTAATCATAAGGCATGAAAAACCAGTCTTTTATTCTACTGTCCATATACATCATAGCCTTATACATCATGGATGTTTAGAAGCCAACCATCTGATTCATGGTATGGCTGTCAATAAAGATGCCTGACGCTTTTCTGCAGTGGCTGTAGAGATTTGTTTTGAGTGTCTGTCTGGACTTCATGTGGTTTGATAAACATCCTTAGTCTATCGTCTCTCTCTGTCTCTCTCTCCTGTAGTGATAATGGATCATAGAAACCTTAATAAGCAAATTCAGACTGATCCATCAAATAATGGAGTTGCAAGACATCGCGCCTTTCTCTCGCTCAGCAAACAGATGCAAGATATTAGGACTGAGTCACAGACCTGTGTGAATTTAGTGGGGGGGTTCTCATGATTCCCAGGGCCTTTGCCTAGAATTGTAAAATAAATTATCCTCCGTAATTTTAATATTTTATGAAATCTTGCAAAGTCATGGCATTCTGGGCAGATTAATACAAAAGCTATAAAATTCACATGTGCCATATGTTATATGAGCACCAAATGGGACACCTGGGATTCTTAACATCAATATCATTTTAATGTTGGCTTCAGCAGTGATTAATGACATACTCATCCCTGAAGAGAACCTCAATAACGCAAGTGGCATTACTTCACTGTGCATTTGCTCCATGCCAAATAAACTGATTATTTGGCTAGATTTATGAAGGACAGGGAGAGAAAATACCTGTGCCTTGGAAAGGCTGCTCTGTGCAGCAAAGTCCTTCTGGCTCCAGTGGAGCTCTGTCACCCATAGTGGTTTGTCCAGTCCAACTTAAAAAGTCCCCCGAAACCTGGTTCCTGAGTAATTAATAGGATACGGATGGTGGTGTTCACATTTACCTCCGCAACTCTGCGGGGATGTACAGTTATGACTGAATCGAACCGAAACAATAGAAAGCAAAATGTCAGGAAAGCTCAGAGTTTCTGCAGCGGGAGACTGTGGGAGCAGTGGGTGTAATGGGTGTGTGTCGGCAGAGCTGTGATCATGCATTAATAAGAAGAAACTTAATCCTTCGGCTGTTTTGCATGCATGGTGTTTGCTGGTGCCAGGCTGTTTCAGGCTGCGGAAGGTCTGCTGGCCACCGCGGTTCCTGCAGGACCAGGTCTGTGTCGTGCTCTGTCTCACCTCCATGTGCTGAAGTCTAATTCAATCCCCGTTAAATAGCTAGGCTCAATTACGCCAGGTTCATGCTTTGGTGCAGACGTGAGCTCTTTGACAATGCTCGCTTCCACACTAATGAGCCATCTTGGGTTTCTGTGTTAAATCCATCCGTCCTGCTTCCTCTGCTTGCACCAGCCTCCCCAGGCTCCTCTCCTTCGAGCAGTTCGTTTAGAAGCAGCAGCCACAATGGGAGTGTGATGATCCTCCCTTGGTCCTTCTGACGCGGGCGTTGGCCTGTGAGGCCTTGCGCCCAGCCTGTGCTACCGGGCGCTGCTTGTAAGCCGACATTGCTAAAAACAACTTCACTTTGGATATTCCTCTGGAATCGGTGAAAGCGTCGCTAGAAAGGCATCTGCCAGGTGATTTTTATTATTTTATTCCTTGGAAACCCTGCCAGCATTAAGGCTGTGCCGTGCCAGGCCTGGCCTTTTGCCGTGGCCTCTCCTCAGCCACTGTGTCTTCTCCTCTATCGCGGGCCCTCCAGCACTTCAGCCTGTTTCACCCAGGCTGCTTTTTGGGAGGGGTGGTGCAAGGCGACAGGGATGTTCTGAATGTAGGTATCTCAGTGCACTTCTCACCTGGACGGCATTGTGCAGCTCGCTGGAAGGTTTTAAAAATCCATTCCCATGTGCTTTCCTGGGTGCTGGGTTTTAGTCCTGTTAACAGCGAGCACAAAACTGTGTATTTTTCTTCCTGTGTTTCCTGATATTTAACTTAACAATCTACCGTGCTTAAAATAGCCAGTGCTCTTTGTAAGGCATAAACAGAGTTTACTTGTTAAATATCCAGTTTTCAGTACTTTAGACTGCTGCTTTTTCTTCAAGAAACAGATCTTGTGCCACAAAAAAATGCAAATATATTTATTACTCAGAAAAGAGAGGTTTAGTTGGCAACTTACGTGTTTGTAGGAGTAATTGCATAAGACATGAGTCTTTAGCCCAGTGTAACTGCAGCTGCTGCTAGATAGCATTTGTACTCTTTGTGCTATTTGTTCAAAACAGAAAACAACTGAAGCGTATATGTGAGCGTGCCCCCCGTGCCCCTGCGTGTTCCCCTGCGCATCCATGTCCCCTGAGCATCCTTCCCAGCAGTGGTCCCCTGTGGTGCACTCACATCCCAGCTGGGTTTCCCATTCTTGGTCCAAGCCGGGAAGGCAGGAGACAAAGACAGGCAGACCAAAGGCAGTTTTAGGCTTTGCAGTGGTGCAGCTATGTTGCTGGTGCTGTGCGTGTCTCCCGGCGCTGGGCTGCATGGGCATTGCAGGCTGCTCCCCTGGATGAATAAAGTCACCATTAGGGCGGACGCACACTCACATTTCACATTAGCTGCGTGATGGCAGGGTATCGCTTTAAATAGGTTTTCTCGACATGATTCCCACTCTTGCCTGTCCCTGGGGTTGTCCGTGTGTCAGGCAGGAGGAGCAGGTTTCCTAGGAGAGTCGGAGCAGCGCTGACCCGCTCACCGTCCCTAATGTCGGTGGCATTTCAGGGGGCTCAGCCAGGACCCTGGTACAGATCCCAGCTGTAGGATATAGTCATATCATGTCATTATTGAGAGCAAACTGTGCAGCAAGCGACAGTCTTGCAGAGAGGAGAAGAAGAGAAGNGTGGTGTCTTTGAGATGTGCTCCTCCCACCTGGGAGGACACTCGTGGGTTAATTCTGAGCATCCTTCCTTTCTGTCAGCAGAAGGACAGCGAGCACTAGCAGGGTTTTGTTTCTAATATCAGTTGGCCAGTACAAGCAAAGTGATGGCAGAAAAACCATCTTTCAGTGACAATGTGATTAATTCCTTCTTAAGGAAAAAAAAAAAAGGTTGGGTATTTTTTACTTTTTTTTTTGTCATTACCTAAAGATGGTCTGACAGTAAAGAACCTGTGATTAATTGCACCAAAAGACATATTATAGACACCTTTTCTTGGCATCATAAGCAGTTCGTGTGAATTTGCTTTTATCTAGTTGGCTCAATGCAGAAAAATAATCTCTGAGACTGCTGTAAGGGATGTTAACCGCCTTTTCCTTATTACAGATTGATCTTTGATATCTGCTTTTCTCTGTGAGCTGTTTTATTCCCACAAGTGATGCAAACCCTCTGCTGTTTTCCATATATTGCATTTAAGTAGTTCAATACATTTTGGAGCCTGTATGGGAACATTTAATAAAGACTTGATGATTGCCTTATTCTGAAGGTTATATGATATGAGAAATTATATATTGTTTTAATAGCTGAATATATCTATGCTCTTGATTTCAGATAAACCAATATTTTTCTAATAAGGCTGAGAAATGATACTTTTTTTTTTGTTTATATCCTCTTGAGTGTGAATATTTTTCCATATGTGGTTTCCAGTAAAATGGATTTTCAATCTCTCTGAAATTTCTGCCCAAGTCCTAGCAATATTTGCTTAAGAGTAATCAGAGTATTACCCAAATCTCTGTTCAAAGCAACAGTGACCTTACCAGTGGTAAGCAATAATTGGATTATTTTCAGAGATGTAGGAAGATTCACTGTAATAACAAAAGAAGAAATAGCAAGTGATAACACCACTTGTCTGCAGCACTGTAAGCCGCAGCACTTTCCATAGGATAGTGTAATAGCTTAGCATATTATGAATACTGAATAAGAAAGGCAGAGGCTTGGGGAATGCGCGCTGCCTTGCAGTTTGGGGTGATGCACGTTTTTCTTTGCTTCTTTGTTGATTCTTTATTATTTAAATGCATTTGCTGGGACACCTTCACCTCCGCGGGGGCAGGACCCGGACCTTCCTTGCATCACTGGAGTGAGCAAGCCCTTGGTGCCATTAGGCACGGTCCTGCCTCCACATCTGTCTGGCCCCTTGGCTCCAGCTGGGTGCCACCGCCTCACCTCTGTAGCCCCTGGCAGTAGATCCCAGCAGGGACAGCGGCCCCGGGCGCAGGATGGGGCTGGGGAGGGTGCTCCGGGAGGTTTCTCCTGGAGAGGCTGAGCTGCTGCGAAGACAAATTGGAAGCCATTTGGAAGAGCAAATCCATAACAGCACACTGTTGGGCGAGCCTGATTGCCTCGCTCTCTGCTTTTAATTGTAATGAATTATATGGCTCTGCACGATGGGGTGCCGAGCCTCTTGGCTGAAACTTGTGTAATTCACGTAAGTGTTTACACAAAAGCCAAGTAAATGTTAAGCTTCCTACAGATTTCAATATACACGAGCCCTTGTTTGTGTTCAGTTTTAGAGACAGGCGGAGGAAAAGCAGAGCATGTCTGCTTGTGTGTGTCTGTGTGTGAATTGCACGAGTCAAAAGATACAAAAAAAAAAGGATGACCGCTGGCTTTCCTTGGAGCAGGTCCTGCAGTGACCTGGGTTCCCCCCCCAAAAAAAATTCTGTATAATTCTGATTTAAGAGACATTTGAGGGCCCGTGTGAATTTTTGCCTGTTGACCACTAAAAAGAGACTTCTGCCATCGAGGCTACCGGTGTGCTTTGAAGCCCTCCCCTGCTCCCACATGATGCTTCTAATTACTGCGAGCGAGCCTTCTGCAGAACAGGCTGCTGTGTAATTCAAACCGCGGCTGCTCTCCAGATGGGACCCCTCCCAGGCGTGGCCGTGGCTGTCCCCACGAGGGTGGCAGTGAGCACGTCCCACGTGCGGGAGCAGACGTGGGTCCTGGCCCCTGGCAGCTCCTGGCTGTGGGGCTGAGCCCATAGCCTGGCTGTGCGCGGCCATGTCGAGAGGTGGCCTCTGGCTCCAGCCAAGGCTCAGCCCATGCCAAGTGCCAGGTCTCCTGGCTTCCCGTTGGCCTGAGATGAGCCAAAATTTGGGACCCTGTCCAGCAGCCAAGCCCTTGTAGTTCTGAGGGCGCTTCGAGCATCTGCAGGGTACTGTTGGGGCCAGGCTTGCTTTGAGATAACACAACCAAGCCGGGCTGTTAGAGAATTTCCATTCAGACAATTCCCTGGGCATGCTGAAGCCGGAGAGCTGTATACCTGAATGTAATTTTATTTTTAGAAAGCACATTAAGGAGCATGAAGACCTCATTAACATGCCAATTGCAACCCTTACTGTTTAAGAGTATTTAATTGTCTTCATTCTCTGCGCGCAGCCATTTGTAGTGGATGGTTGTAGCTGGCAAAAGCAAGGAAGGAAGGAGTCTGTGTGACTGGAAACCGTACGGACCTGGAGGAAAACAAAGTGCTTGTTTTGAAGCATCCCTGCAAGATTCCCCTGCAAAGCATCTGAATATTCAAGTAATTTCCAGTGTTTTTTAAGGCCTTTCCTCTGAGAAGGAGAGGCAGCTCCTCTTACTGCCATCAGAAGAGGCACAGTTTTGCCCTCTTTTAAGCATTTTTCTTGAAGAAAATGCATTTAAAAGGCAGCCCGAGCTCCCATTTAATCCGGCAGCTCTGGAAGCTGGGTATTGAGGAGAAATAAGAGAATTGCCCCAAAAACTGGGCAGTGCCATGGTGTGGGGAATGCTGACCACTCATAGCTGGTCCAAGGGGAATCTGTTGTGCCTGCTTGCTAGGAGGGCTTTTAGCCTCCTTGCTGCTCCTGGGCGAGAGAGGATGTATGAAAACAGGTAAAGAGAGAGGAAAGGAGGGGGGAAAGGATTTATGTTTCTCTGGCAGTGGTTTTCTAAGGAGCTCTGATTATTCAGCAGCAGTGGAAAAAACTGCAGAAGATGTAAATAATCTTCAGGATTATGCTAAAGCCAAGCCTCAGTCATTTTACTGGAAAAATGCATGAGGCCTGTCCATTTAATAACGATCAACCAGAATTTCTCTAGGGCTCATTATATTTTCATGAAAAGGATCAGTTGTCTTTAAGAGAAATGGTGCAATTCTGATATCTACAAATACCCTTTGGAAAGCGTGTTTCAGGTTGGTACACTTCTTTGATTGTGCTTTTTCTTCCCATTTTCTTTTTATGATAATATCTTACATTCACATCCACAGTTACACACTAAAATGATCAAAAGCAAGGAGTGGTTTATCATGAAATGGCAAACCACAGCTGTACGCTGTGGTGCAGACTGTATCGAGATAAAAACGCTACATGATTTTTAGCTTTTGCTGTGTTTATATTTGGTGCCAGAGGTTCTCAAGCGATTTTGCAGAGTGTGTATACAGTGCAGTCAGGGTTTCCAAAAAATTTGCAATATCTTGAAATCTATACAGGATCCTACCCTGCTGGGCTTAATTTTAGACTATAGAGTTTATCGTTCAAGGAGGAGAAATGGTTTTGTTGTGTGCTGTATTTAATCAAGTGCAGCAAAGAACTGTCACAGGCATCGTTCATCTTCGTGAGCCAATTTTTGTTTCCATTTTAGTTATAGAAAAACCCTGCCCCGGTGAAATGGGCTTCTTTATTGTGCAGATCTGGTGTCACCAAGATTACTGCTCCTGGCAGGTATTGGCTGGCTGGCGGGGGCAGCCCCCGTATGGGTTTTTGTTTTATGGGGTTGCAGTGCTGAGAACTGTGTGCTTAATCGTTGTGAGAGTGCCAGAGGCCAGGGATTTGGGGATACTTGGGAATATGGGAAAGTGCTCGCCATTCCCATGGCTGCTTCCAAGGTTCAAGATGTCCCATGGGATCTAGGGGTCGTTGGGTTTCCAGGAGTGACAGGGTTTCAGGTGCTTGCTCAGAAAAGCTTGGCTGCCCTTAGACAACTTTTTTTTTTTATCCTTTCCATCCATCCTTGCTCCTGAAGGCCCCATCCAGGCCCTCTTTGAGGGGACGGAGGTGCTCATCCTTTCCCAGCCCCTGCAAAGCAGCCAGCGAGGGGCTCGTCTGGCAGCTGCCAGAGCAACCGGGATCCTCACGAGCAGAAATCTGGGGCAGGCAGGTATGAAAATCCCAGCCCCCAGTGTGGTGTTAATAAAAAATACTTGGCTTTGTACCAGAGAGCCCTTTGCATGGTGGGGATGCTTGGATTTATCGCTGCACGAGGCTCCTCAGGATGGGACCGTGGGGCTTGTGTTGCACGGGGAAGAATTCCAGTAATCGCCACAAATAGGCCTCTCCTGTATTTCATTTCCAGCAGCCCTTAATTCAAGAAACAGTTTCTGTCACTCTGGGTTCAGCCACAGGTAAAGAAATGGCTGAGGGAGAAATAAGTGATGTGTCCTAAGCTGCAGGAAGGGAGTGGCTGTATTCTTCATCATTTGATGCATTAGAAGCAGAATCTCCTGGTTCTGTTTCTGAGCATCGTAGCTGTCTCCTATATCTGTGTGTTCCTGCAGCGGGATATTCTCCAGCTTCGCACACGCTTGGAGTGATGTCTTGTGAGCTGTTCTGGCAACACCAAAAAACTAAAAAGCAAGGCGAGGAGGGGGCAGGGAGGGGACGTGATGCCAAGTGGAACAGCTCTGTCCTACCCGCCCCAAAGAGAAATCCTTCAAATGCTGAAAGAGACAGGCTCTGTTGCGTAGATTAATGTGCAGTGTTTGCAAGCAGCCAAGAACGTTTTATACACACATGGTGAGGCAGGAAGGAGCTGGGCAGTTCGTCTCTGCAGAAGCCATTCCTTTCCCTAAGAGGGCATTAAAAAAAAAAAAAGAAGAGTACAAAGGTCTCCGGGAGCGCTCAGCCATTCGAGCAGTTTAATTGGCGGAGCAGAGTGCTTTACAGTTGGGATTAATATGGATATTTCTTAATAACCTGTCACCTTGTCAGGAGTTTCAGGGTCAGGATTGCAAGGCTGCTTGCAACTGAAGTTCTCGCCTTTCCTTCTGGTTTTTATTATGACAATAGCTCCTGTTAGTGCATATTCAAAGGCAGAGGAAGATGGTGGGAAGCTCGTTTCTGCTTTTCTTCTCGTGCAACTAGCGAAGAAGCCAGAAAGAAGAGGGAAGGATGGCCTAGAGAGGTTTTCAGTGAAAGGCTGTTCTGAAAGGATGACCTGTTGTTCTCCGGGAGGGAGAGGGACCTGATGCTGCCCGTGCCTGGGGCACTTCAGGCGCTTTGAGCACCGGAGCAGCACCCTCGGAGCGCGGGGTGAGGCTGGGAGCTGGGCTCGAGTCCACGCCGCCTTTGGACGTGCTGCGCATCAGCGTAAACACGGTTAGCGCAAATCCCAGGCAGAACACAAATAAAACAGATGATTTAGCGGTGCTGTAGATGGCTTCAAAGGACCTGAGCCCGTAAGCATTTTTACAAGTATTTTACAACTGGTCTCGCTGCCTTTTATCTCCCAAGTGACCACCAGCGCGGGGATGCCCGCGGGGAGCAGGCAGCGCCTCTGTGCCCCGCTCCCAGGCAGCCGGGACAATTTCTGCAGCCGGCGTTGGGGGTTAATTTGTTTTTCACCTTTTTCCTCCCTTTTCTTGCCTTTCCTCCCCTCCCCGCCCTGTAATTTCAGAGCAGACTCCTGAAGGCCACCTACTTGATCAGCACGCATAATTTCCACGAGCGCTAATGGGAGCACTACGGATGCACTCAGAAGGTTTCTCTAATTTCTCCGTGCTCCCGCCTGCCCGTAGCACCTCCTGGAGTGATTGCCTCCACCCTTTGATAATCAACATCTTGCCCACCGCCGAGGAGAGCCGTCTGCCTGCAGACACTGTGCTGCAGAGCAAGGAGGCTGAAGCCTGCCCCGCTCTCTGAAGTCGTTAGCAGCAGCACAAAAGCGAGCAGCAAGCGCGCAGCTGATAAAGTCTCAGTGAGGAATTTGCTCCTATAATTATTGTCTTTTATGCATAGATAATTTTGATAGAGTTGCACTTCTGGACCCCACTGTCATCAGAGTACTGTGAGCTGACCCGTTAATCATAACGGGAATTAATGGGAATTACAGCCAGCGGAGCCCCGTCTCTGAAGAGCTGATGCAGGGAGCAGCACCGGAGGGGAACGCAGCGATGAAGCAGCGTGTTGTTCTTAGAGCTGCAGAGACAGTGGCAGTGAGTCAGTTCCTGGGGAAAAAGGGGCGTGAAGGAGATGAACTTGAGTGTAAACATAAGATTAAGAGCCTAATTCTGGGGAGTGTGAGCGCATGCCATTTTCATTGCATCCACTCGATTAGCGTAGACTTAATTTAATGAGGAGGAGCAGGGCCACCACAACTCGCAGCCTTCGTGGTGGCTGTCACCAGAAGGGGACTGAGGTGAGGCAGTCAGGCGTGACCTCTCTTGATGGTGCTCCTGTGGTGTAAATTGGCTTATCACCACTGACTTGAAGTGAACTGAAATCAAAGCATCCCTGCCGATGCCGAACCACCTGAGGTTCTGGCCGTCTCCAGGTATTACCAAACAGCTGCTAGATACTTCACAAAGCGCTTCCTGCGAGTTAGCTTTTTAGAGAAGTTTCCTTTAAGATGCCATATATCCATGTAGCCTGCAGAGATGAAAAGAATAATATGTCTTATCTGGACAGAAGACCCATAAAGTCCTTAAATGTGCTTTATGTTGGTGCTTCTAAAAGGAAGGGTTGATTAGCTGGTCTTAAATATCAAAAATGCAGTCCCTGCGTGCTTGAATATGCACACACAGAAGCTCTCTGAAGAGCGAAGAGGCTGCTCATAGAAACTGTCATTAGAAGAAGTTTATTAAGACTTTAAAAAACAACAAATGGAAGATAAAACAACATTTGATCAGTTCTGTGTGTATACTTCAGTTGTTGTTTTTAAAGTCTGTTTACCAGTTTTTGGACTAATCCAGTACAGGGGAGGGGCAGCTTTTCTGCAATATTAGCAAACAGTTTGTACGTCGTCCTGGACATGAAGGACTGAGGACATGAAGTCCTCATCTTCCAGGGCAGCTAACGGAGACAGCCCAGAGCGAGGGCGATGCTCTCCCCAGCACAGGTCCTGCCTGGGGCCGCAGGCACCACCGTGCAAGCCGAGGCAGTTTTTCTGTCCACATCCGCTGCAAGAAGCTGGAAGAAGTCCCATTTCTAGAGACAGGGTGTCTTTGTTACCTCCTTTGTAGAGAATGACAAAAAGCATCAGGCCTTTTTGCTGCCGTAATACCATTGCCTTCAGCAGAGGAGGCCAGCAGCATGGGTCAGGACCCAAAACCTGCAGCCCGAGCACTTTGCAACCACTATTGCTACATGGACACAAACCTTACATCCAGGTCTCCTATGTGATTGCAAACCAGGGACTGAAAGCCCCGGATGCTGGCAGGCAGGATATGTGCTTAGGAAACACCTCCCGTAAATGATGAATGTCTTGTTGGGACCTTTGGGATGCGATTTAAGGATTTAAGACCGGGAGAGAAAGTGCATCACGCTGCTCCCTGCTGCTGCGCGGCTGAGACTCGTGCCGGGTGGCTCACGGGCAGCTCTAGCGCTGTGTTTGTTCGGGGTCTCTGCTGGCTGTCCCGTTGCAATGGCAAGGTGCTGCCACTCGCCTACCGAAAATAAAGCGGCAAGGAAAGCTCAGACCTGCAGTACAAGGGAGGGTGGGGAAAGCCTATTTTGGGTAGTCTGTCAGTCAGCTTGACACTAATTGGTTGCAGTAGGTAATCGTTCTCCATGTAAATTAGACTCCAATTTCCTCTGTAGTCTGTCTGTTTGCTGTGTGGGCTTCAGTCTCTAATTAGGCTCTCACGTGGCGAACCTGGTTTGTAAGCTGCTTTTGTTCCTGGAGAACCAGCCTCAGCCCCCCCCGCGGCTGCCGGGCTCTTCTGGTCCCGCTCCTGAATGGGACGGTTCCGAGCTCAACGCTGCCAAGTTCCAAATAACTTCTCCATGCTTTGATTATTTCTACGTTTAAAGCTTGCGAGGGGTATTTTTAAAATGCAAAGGGAGTTATTAGACTTACAATGGGAATACCCTTCGGAAGTGCTTCCTCTGAGTTACTGGAAGCCCTGCTCGCCTCTCCATGAATAGAGCCCATTGAGGCCGTCCCCCCTGCGATGGCCAGACAAGCTTGCCTGCATCTGGTCCTGCAGCCCGTCCGCCTGGAGCACTCCCAGCCCGCAGGCCCCTCTCTCTCGGAGATAACTGTGCGAGCGCATTCAAAGCTTACCCAAACGCTGGCCCACGGCCCGCAGTTACTCCAGGTCCGCACATCTGTAACTGAGCGCAGAAAGCTGCAATAGCTCGAGAGGCTTTTATCCGCGGCCATCCATCGTTTGCAAACAGCCGGAGGGTCCCCAGGTCGCTGCCCGCAGGAGGAAGCTGCGCGTGGGGCAGCTCCGGGGCTCCCGAGCTGCTGCCAGCAGCCCCGGCTTCGCCCGCCTGCCGCGAGCTCTCGCCGTGGTCGAGCATCTCGGTTTGCACCCAGCGCCGGGTCTCGGTGCTTAATCCTCTCCAGGCTGCAGGAAAGGGAAACTGTATGCGTGCGCTGGCCAGGCTGCTGTTTGCCACGAGCGCTTTGATTCAGTAGTTAACTTTGTGAAATTCGGCATAACGTCAGGAACCGTGCGCTAACCATTTCTATAAACCTTCTCCAGGCTTGCTACGGTCGTGACCCAGATGTGTCAGCGTATGGTTAGGCATCGTGATAACTTGTTTTTATTGGCACGGTGATGTTTACCTTATTGACTTGCGCTCAGGTGATGCGTGCGGAGAGGCTGGGTTGCTGGCTCTCTGCAGATGCACGTACGAGGTTGTGGTCCTTTCAAAGTCGATAGATAAGAAGCTCTTTGGGGAGAAAGAGGGTGAAGCCAATTGAGTGTGGGCTTTTTATTGCTTCTCTTTATGTGATTTATACACGGGCAAGGTAACTTTGCTTTCAGACCGCTAGTCAAAACCGTAAGGGATGTTGGCTCCGTGGAGAGCTAAATTTGGGTAAAGGGACAGGATTGGATTAGGGCTTACGATTTTCACCAATAAGCTAAAACTCCGGTGGGCGTCACTCTGCGAGCTGGGGAAGCAGCCGGGGAGCTTTAACTCCCCAAATGACCTAAGCCAGTTGCCGGCACGCAGGCAGCCTCCCGCGAGGGCACCGCTGCCGCAGCAGGATGCGCCCCGGTCCCGGCCCCAAGGCGCTCGCCTCGCCTCTGCCCAGCCTGCTCCCTTCCCCTGCCCGTCACCTGGGGGGTTCTCGGCGTGTGAAGTGCATGCCCGTTTAGCCCGGGTAAGTAATCACGCTCAATTTATAGCATATGAAAGTATAAGCCCTTTTAATGCTGTACAAATGTTTGCGTTGGGAAATGATTTTCTTTTCAGCTCGGGTTTCTTGCCTGCCTTTGCGAGCAGCTTCTCGCAGCTGGGCGAGCCCGGGGTAGCAGCGCTGCGTTACCCACGGCTTTTAATGCTCGTTGCCAGGCACGGCCCCGATGTGCCAGGGCAGAGCAGGGACGTGGAATATCCCACCGCTGGCATTTGAACCTGCGGACACTGTAAAGCTTGTACGCGGCACAGATGGGGCTTTGCGGTGCTGCTCTCGGCAGCTTCTGAGCCGCTCCTGCTTTTTTACCCTGTTGAAAAAAAAAATCTGAAGTGCGAAACCCTGTGGGAGTCTGAAGCTTATCTTTAGCACTCGGTCTCAAACTGTGGTGTGTGTCTCCTCAGCTGCTGCAAGGATTTGTGTGGCATGACAAAATGCAAGTTCTGAACCTTTGGCAGCTGTGTTTAATAGAGGGGAAAGGGTTATTTTTAACTTTTGGATGTTGCAGGTTTTTTTCTCTGTTATTGTAAATTCTGGAGAAAATGTCCAATTTCTTCGAGGCAAAACAAAGGTTTCTTTGAAGTGAAACAAAGACTTCTAAGTCCTTAATCAAACTTGCTGGATTCATTGCTTTCGAATGCTTTTGGAATTAAGCAGAGAGGAAGCTGTGTTTTACAGCTCTGCTGGTTAGTGACAAACGATGTGTTTGGTTGGAAAAAACGGATTCCTGCGAAGGAGGAGCAGGAATCTGGACCCGGGCTGCTTGCTGCTGCGGGGCTGTTTACCAGCATCCTCTTATTTGCATTTGTTTAGGCAGTGCAAATTATTTGTGTGCTTCTCTCTCGAAGCAGATGTTTTTATCTGTGCAACTGGTGGAGTAATTAGAGAGACAGGCACGGTGCTGGCGTGTGCACACGCAGAGCAAACACCCACCGGGGGGGAGCAAACCTTAAAATAATCGGGTGGCAAAACACAGGAGCGTGGGGCTGTTCGAGCAAAGGCATCGGGTGAGTTTGGGCGGTGAAAAATGTACGTTTCCAGTTCTGTGCGTCGTAGTGGAGGGTAATTCTCAGGGGGAATAAATGCAAAAAGAATGGGTGCAGCATGTCCGGGGAGCCGATGCATCGCCACGTCCCCGTGGAGGTGCAGAGTCCGTCCCGCGAGGAGCCGGCTGAGTGGTGAAGACAACACAAGACGCCAAAAGAGAGAAATGAGCCGGGCCCAGCGCATTTGGGTGTATTTCTGTTAAAAGGTTGCTTCCCCCCCACCGGGGAGAGGCAGGGGCTGCGTCCCGCAGCAGAAGACTGCGCTTGTTCTTGGGGTGAATTCCTCTGGAAGTGTGAATCATTGAGTCGGGATTTTTGCGGTGGAGGCTGGGAGATGATTAAATGTTCTGTCTGCAGGAAATTACCAGGAGATTTGAGTATTTTCCTGAATCAGCCTCAGATGGTGCGCAGCTTTTGGTGTAACACAAGCGAGCAGTGTTACGTGGAAGTCTGCCTATGCTCAGCTATTGGCAGAGCCGGCCGCCCCGAGTTTTTTAAAGCTCTGGTTGTGCAGGCATATTTTTGCTCTGGTACCATTTAAATAATGGCAGCAACATGCTGATTCCTCTAATGATCTTGATTAAGTTATCGGTTATTTTCTTAATTAGCTACTTGATCTACTTGCACCTTAAATGAGTCTGTTTGTTCAGCCAGAGAAAGAAGGGGTGGGGTGGGGGGGGATAAAACTCCTCCTTTTTCCCTTTCGAAAGGTCTTTTTCTCTCCAAAAGGCAGCCGTCTTCTCATTTGGGTGCACAAGCCAGCTAACCCCCAGCTCAAGCGAGGCTCTCCCGGGTGGGGGGGAAGTTTGTTGGGCCCCCCCCCACAAGGCCCCTTGTGCTGGGGTCCTTTGGTGGGGTTCCCAATAGAGCGAAGGCACAGATGAGGGCTGGTGACCTAGAAAGCCACCTGGCCGTTTCAGGCCGGCCGTGCAAATGATGCCAGCCTTCTCTGGTGTGCCACTGAGAGATGGGCATCGGTGCTCCCCGGGGGTTGCTCTCCCAGCAGCAGGGAATTTTAAACGTGACAGCGTAGGTACGCATTTGTTCCCGATGGCAGTGTTATGTAGACAAAGCAATGTGGAGGAGCGGTCTTCCTGAACGCGCTGTTTCTATGGATTAACTCGGCTGGGGGCAGGCTGATGTCTCGTGCTCACCTGGGCGAAAACGCCGCCAAATATTTGAAACAGTGGGGTTGTCCCAGGCTCCTCACTGTGCAGGACGCTGGAGGTTTGGGGTACGCTCTGCAGGCAGGCAGGGTGTGCGTTCACCTTTGGGGAAGCTCACACCCCGGGACACAAGGGAGAGCGTCTTGGTGAGCCTAAAGCAGGATGCTCAGGAAGTGGGAGGCTGAAGCCTCTGCTTCTGCCTCCAAGCAGAGGTCAGGGCTGGGTCTGGAGGAGAGAAAGCACCTTTTAATCTCCAGTGGCCTTTGTTTCCATGTATTAGCTCAAGCACGGCGCTGCCCTGCCCGCCCAGTGTCCCCGAGCATCGCTGCGAGCGCAGCCTCACCAGTTGGTGCCAGTTCTTCACCACCCACCACCTCTTGTTGCCCTCTCCCCCATGCCTCAGAGCAGAGGGACTCAACTCTTGCACTTTGGAGACTCCTTGTGACGCACATAGTGGCAGCCTGTGCTTCAGACAGGCCTATTTGTTCTTGCTTTTGTACTGTGTATTACTCTTGATGACACTCCCCTCATTAGCCTTATCTTCACACCTTCCCTGCTGCAGAACTCGCTGAAACCTGGATTGTGTAATGAGACTGCTTCCATGTATACGTTGGAGAGACATAAGTTGGGACTCTCCCAGCTAAAACAGAACTAAACGCTTGTCCTCCAGTTAAATTTTAGCATCTGTGCCAAAAAAACTATGTATTTGGGAAGAATTACCAAGAGTTCAAACATACACAAGCTTTATTCCTTTGGGTCTTCTATATTTTTAGCTTTGTGGCGTGAATTTGGGCTGTACAACTTCCCCCCCTCTCCTAACAAAGCTTTCCCATGGCCCATGCGATTGCGGGTGCACCGAGGGTTTGGTTGGTTCGGTTTGGAAAATTGCTTCTGACCTGATGGTTGATGGGAAATGCTCCAAAGTACCAATTACAATGGTTCGGAGGGCAGATAATACCCTCGTATTTTTACATCACGATTCCTAAATGGTTGTTATGACTCTGCGAATGCAAGCGTGGTGGTGCGCTCCCGTGGTCAACTGTATCTTGGACGCCCCGGCTGAGGATGGCAAGTGTTGGCCTCCTGGAGAGGATGGGGCAATCCCCATTCCCTCCCCACGCCTGTCCTGGATTGCTTGCGTAACCTTGGACAAAACATGGACATGCTCCCAGGTTCCAGATGTGGGAAGAGCAGCCCAGCTCCTGTTTCGGGTGCAGGTGTCGGAGCAGAGCCAGCCATGGGGATGGTACCCAGGTATGGCCGTATCCAGACGGCATGGGCCCTGTGCCACCGTTGGGGCTGGGACCTCCACATGCAAACGAAAAAGCCAAGGGATGATAAAATCAGACAAATAGCTGCAGTAAAAAGAAAGCATGGTGCTGGCTTGTTCCCTCGGCCTTTCTCTGCACGTCCCGGGAGGTGGCAGAGATGGAATGCGTGCTCTGAAAGGGTTGGATTTCTCTTGACGTTGCCCTGAAGTTTGCGTTTGGGTTCTGCCCTTTTGCTGCTGGTTTATGTGCTGATGTTTCCGGCAGTTCAGCCGTGCTTATGTAGTTCCAACTCTAGGTGTTCTGTGCAAAGATAAAAATGAAAGAAAGGTGGGCATTCGTAATGAGTGGCTATTTAATCACAGCAGGGCTTGCAGGAAAATGCGTGTTAAATATTCATGGGGCCGTGTTCATTAACGCTTTCGCTGTGCTGGCACGCAGTGCCAAGGCAAGGCTGCACTCCTTGCAGCCAGGACTGGATCTGGAGTTGCAGCAACGACAGTATTTCAGTAGTTCCTATTACAGTTTGGAAAATGCTCATGGTAAATATTTTAGGCCTGATTTCTGTGCCCGGCATTAATTCATCTCCATGTCTGTGTGAGTGCAGGTGGCTGACACCAACCCTCCTGATTCACAGGCAGGCAATTAGAGAGATAAGCCCAAGTGACTTCATTTGTCTCCCTTTTAGATTGCTCAACTTCAAGGCGCTTTAAAGGGATGGGATTAGCCGAGATTGAGTTCTCAGTGCTGGAAGTCAGCTGCTGCCTGGGGCCTGCGTCCAACATCCGCTGTGGGTACCAAGACAGGGAGTGCATTATCCGTGGGCGTGAAATGGTGCCAGGAAGATTAGAACTGACGATAAAATGGTATTAATGCTTGCTTCATTAACAGGGTGGAAGGCAGCAAATTACTCTGGTGCTATAAATCTGAAACATTTCTTACGTTTTGTAAGTGAAGCTACTTGAGTGTTTGAAGTACGGTTGTTTACTAACTGTTGCAGCCCCAGCTACAGGACCACAGCAAAGGACATTAGGCTTCCCATAGCGAGAAGCGGAAGGTCTGAAGCATGGGCAACCTGGCAGATTAAGTATTCCTTTGCAATGGGGTCTTGTGTCAGGTTTCAGGGTACCTTGTTCTAGATTGCTCCGGCTGCGGAGCCCTGCCAGACCTGGGCTGTGGAGCTGAAGGCTTGTGTCCGTGATGCTGGCCACCTCCCTTCCCTGCGGGCCGTTTGCCCCAGGGGCGACGTGCCCGGCTCAGGCTGGAGCTGTCTGAAGGGGAGGAAGAAGCGTGTCTTGGTGTGAGCCTCGGTGCGTTGGCAGGTGGGTTTGGTGTGCTATTTGCCAAGTGTAAAAGGGGAGGAGACCTATCTGCTTTACCTGAAAGCCCCTTGTATAAAATAAATGCTAATCTTAACTAATTAGCTAATAGACTTGCTGCGGATGTCTCCGCAATCCATTTATGTACTTGAAAGCCCCATTAATTTCCACTGGCGCCTTACAGCAGAGCTGCAACTGAAAAGCTCAAGTGTAACCGTGCTCTTTGCTTGCCGATAACACAGCTCGTGCCGCCCCGCGCACGAGCAACAAGCCTTGCTGCTCCCCATAAGGGTAACGAAAATTACGTGGCTTGTTGCAGTCACGCAGCGCCGAGCATCGCTCACCGCGCGTCAGCCTCTGTTGTGTCATGTTTTGTCACTTCGCATAAGCCGAGGCATTGTCGCACGCGGCGTAGACGGGTTTGATTAACTTGCGGCTTACCTTGCCGCCGGAGAGCTGGTCGTTAACCTTCGTTAACGGGAAGGCGGCAGCTGCTCGGCGGTTGCCGCGTTCACGTGGTGACCCGCATCGCTTTCGGGGAGCTGGAGATGATCAAAGTCGCAACAAATGGCTCTTTTGCTCTTCTTTTGTTACTTTGACGTGCCGCTTGTTGGGTAAATACAAATGTGTTTCTTTGCACGGGGAAATTAAAGAAATCTTTGTTCTGGCTTCATGTTGCATGCTTGTTAACCCTTCAGCGTGGTGTTTGTTGACATGCTGGTTCCAGCACTTCACCGCCTGTTTGCAATTATTCCTGAGCTCTCCTGCCCAGCCTGGTCTGGAGCTGGTTTCACAGAGGGGTTAAATTTCCTCGATGTAAACATTTTCTGCTTTCCAAGCTTGTCATTATTTGTTTTCTCAACGCTCTCATTTTCTGTAGCACTGTAGGAACCACAGTATGGGAAACATCCCTTGCATGAAGAATTTAGAGCTCATGCCTCCAAACATCTTCACATCAGACACTTAATCGGTGTCTAACACCCACTAAAAATCAGTGGGAGCTCAATGCTCAACTCCTGCCAAAATATGCATTAGGGCCTGAGCATCTGACAGCTCCCATTGACCATCTCTGTAGACAAAGGGCTGGCAGAAAGGAAGCAAGAAGGAGCAGTCCCGCCCGGGAACGTGTTCAGAATGTGCCCAGGGTCTCAGAAGCAGCCTGGGTCCAAGCCACAACATATTTTGCCCTTTCGGACCCATAGCTGTCACATAAGGATCTTTGCCAGCCCTGCACTTGCTGTGTTTGCGATCCAGTAAGCCTCTAAAACTGGTTGGAGGCACGGGTGGCGGAGCGACACGGGTAAGGTTGGTCACCCCCGTCCCTTGCAGTGCAGCCCCCGAAAGGAGACGAGAAGTAGCAAGCGGTCATTTGGGATACCAGGGGGTATTCTGGAGAGCTTAGCCCTCGGCTCTCCGAAACTCGGGGAAGGCTTGCCTCAACTCTGTAGCATGCGGCACAAATCTGACACCAAGCAAAAAGCTCACCTGACGCCTGTAGTAAATGATTTCTGTCACGTTTTGCCACTTTCTGTAGAATGGTTCCTCTCCGAGGCTCCATGGACTTCAGAAAGGTTTGCCTCAGCTTCGAGGTGCTGAGGTTTTGTTCCAAGCCACGTGCGCAATCAGCCAGCACCAAGTCCCAGCCTGGTTTCCTGACCCTTCTGCTGGAAGCACAGGGTGCTGCCTGCTCAGGTGAAGGTGCAGGGGCTGGCAGAGCTCAAAGGCTGCTTTCCTCTGCATCTTACCTGGAATGAGCACTTTATGAAGGTCAAAACTTTCTCAAAGTGGAGAAGTTCGGAGTACAGCAAGTGTCAAAATCCTCCTTGGCCACGGGTTTGTTCTGGTGCGTGGAGCAGACGCTCAGCAAGGGGAAGGCAGCTGTTGATCTGTGATTGCTGCTTATTACACTAATTATAATAGTCTCGCTGGTATAGTGAGCTTCCCTTCTTCTTCCCCCATCTGTCTGTTTAGCCATCCATGGTTGCTCATCTTTGAGATGGGGACTGTCTTTTTGAGATACAACCGATGCGTTTAGTGCCGCAGGGAGCCCAACTGCCCTCCCCCTCTGCTTCCCCATGCAGATACAGGGCAATAATCCTATTTTGCATATAGGAACCTCGGGGATTCAGCTGTTTGTCCTGAAATAAGGCCACAGAAGGGTGAGATGTTGCCCTGCTCCTGCAGCTCCCCATCTCCACTGTGTCATGGCAGCTTGGCTGGCTCTGCCTTCTCTACAGCCGCTGGCAGCAGCGGAGCAAAGGGATTTGATCCCCGGTTTTGGACTCGCACCCTGACCCCAAAATTGCAGCTGTTCTTTTGTTGCAAGGAGACAATGCAAGTTAAATCTCAACAAAAAAGAAGTCACGGCTCCTCTGGATGCCCACCTGGTTTTTATTTGGAGGTGGGGGGGTTATTCACTTTGAAGAACAGCCTGCTCTAAAGCAGTCTGAAAAATGCTTTCTGAACCACGAAACAATGAGACGCACTAAATCTCTAGCAGCAATAATTGGTTCTAAAAGGCTGATGTACTTAGTCTGCTAATGTTTAGCAAACATGTTTGCTTTACCCTTTGAAGATGATGCTGCATGCAGCACAGTTTGGTAGGGGAAAAAAAAAAAAAGGAAGAAATGGCCTGTGGTTTTCAGCCTGTTTAACAAGAACTGGCTGGTGGGAGCAATAGCAGTCAATATTGCCGTGGTCTCCCCATTAAATGCAAGTGATGGGGTTTCACTGCCCCTCTGGGTGCTTGAGCTGCGGGCAGGATGCCCTGGTGAGCCAGTGCTGGCGGTGCCCTCAAGTGCTGCGCCCGAGGCTCGCTTTTGGGGACCCTGCACGGTGATGTCTGTGTCTTGGTAGCGCTCCTCCATGGGTGCGGGTCACTCTGGCAGTCCCCTTGCTGGGGACATCTGCAAGCCGTGCCTCGTTGTTGCCACGATGGCATCAACCGGCACCTCCTTGCAAGGTGGCTTTGACCTTTCACTAGACTCAGCGGGGACCAGGCGTGTGCAGCGTGGAGGGATGCTCCAGGGACACCTCCTGCATGGGAAGCATCATCTGGAAGACCAGGTTTAGCAGCACAAGGTCCCTGCCAGCCCTGTGGGTGGCTGGAATGAGGGCTGCGTGCTGCTTGTGCTCATCTCAAGGGGCAGCAAGGAGAGCTGGGACCCCACAGCCTCCCGGGGAGCTGCACTGGAGTCGGGGCTGTGTCCCTGGTCGACCCAGACCTGATACGGTCTTAATCCCTCCCTTAGAGTCCTGCTCTCCCCTGCTTGTTCGGCAGCTGGTTTAGTTGCATTTCCCTGTAGATTGCGATAAGATAAAAGCTTGGCCATGTTTTACAATAAGGGAAAATGGTTTAGAAGATGACAGGTTATAAAAGGGAGGGATTGGGGTTTCCAGCTGCGCGCTCTCGCGGGCTGGGCCACGGCCGCCTTTGATGAGGGCTGTGATTGATGCCACGCTTCGAGCCAGCAGCGCCGTCCTGACCTTTTCGTGACGGGCTGCACAGCTCTAATGATCTTGATGGGGCTGGCGATTTGTATATTGTACTTGATGTACGAGGCTTGACATGGCATTGAGAAATGGGACGGGAAGATGACTGACAGGCCTTTTCTGTTAAGGATGCTGAGGCACAGGCTGTTTTCCAGTGATTTCTTTCAATGAGAATGTTTTTGCCAAATTATATTATAGCAGGGAAGTTTTGCTGTTAAGTATCTTCCTGTATATAGCATCTAAGCAGTTAAAAAAGATGAGAATGAAGTAACTTGCAGGCCAGAAGGCTTATTGCTAAAAAGGCTGTTCAAATTATACACTTAAATTAATTAATATTTAGCGAATTGTTTTTGTCCTGACTTTAATGCTCAGGCTCCTTAGGCAGATAAAACAATGGAATAGCTTGAGCCCAAGACTTTTTTTTTTGTAACTCAGCCGTATAAAATTTCAAATCTTTGAGTTCTTGCAGGCAACGCTAAAACCTTTTAATTTCCATGAGTCGAGCTCTGTCTAAATCGCACCCTGGTTGGCATATCTCATGGGTGCTTGTGGCAAAAGTAATGAATTTCACGGTTTGTTATGAGCTCCTAAAACCAATACAAACACAGAAAACCCGTTGTAATCTCAGCATATCATTCGAGGAAGCAATTTATTCCTAAGTATGAGCAAATGTCAAGCCATGATAACAAATTGTTGTTCCTAATCAAAACAAAGGGGAGAACAGCAAACAATTATTGTCATTTGTATCCAGTGCCAGTCTGTCTCAGGGACACGTGGGCTCCATCCAGCCTTCTTACCAGGACAGGCAGACTGCAAACCTCACAGTATCCTAAAATATATTGACCTGCCCCATGTGCTCCAGGCGGGGTACGGGGCGGTGGTCAGGTTTTTTTCTTTTTCTTTTTCTTTTTTTTTTTAATTTAACATCAAGGTTAGGTGAATTGTAGAAGTCTTGTAATGGGTGGAGTTTGGGGTGGACCAAAGCAATGCGCAGGTTCTCCAATGAGGGGGTTATGCATCGCCCGCCGTGAGGACCCACCGCACTGCTGGCCACAACCCATCTCCCTGCATTTGCAAATACACTTGGAAATGTAAAAGACTTGCAGGCATCATGAAAGCCCGTTTATGTTTGTGACAAACATGCATGTTCTCCTCCCAGATGAGTGTGGCATGTTACAGGAGCATCAGCTGGATCTAAAAACGTGCTGGCATTACCCCACTGCATTTAATGCCGTTGGGAAGCAAGCAGCAAGCGGGTCTTTTCTCTTAGTTGGCAAAGGGCAAGCACTGCTATTTTCCCATGTCAGAGCAGAAACACAGCTAACTTAAACCACTGATTGTTTCTGGGGAGTTTGGACAGCACGTGCTGCCCAGGCCCCTCGCCCAGGCTGGGTGCCGTGGGAGCCAGTGCCAAAATCCAGCCGCCAGCCAGGGAGGGCTGGCACGGTTGGGTTCAGGTGGGTGCAAACCCTGGGCTGGCTCAAGATCCGCTGCTGGGCATGGAGACGGTTGAACACACGGGGAAAGGCAAACACGGCGTTACTGGGGTTTGCACGGCTTTTTGGGGGGAGTGGGTGGAGGCAGAGCTCGAGCATGGTGCAGAGAGAAGCTCTGTGAGCAAAGACATGAAACCCTCAGGGCACAACCACTGACCTGAAACACCCTATCAGACAGGTTTGAAGCAAAAAATAAAATAAAATAAAATCTAAAGTGACAGCGACCCTGACACTGTCAGGTAGTGAGAAGGGCTGCAGCGAGGGAGCCTGAGCTGCTGCCAAGGTACATGGTAGCACAGGGTTATCCTGTAAATGCATCTTCTATTTTTTGTAAATGGAAAATTAATTTATGTTACCGATCAAAGGTTTAGATCTTTGGAAAATGTACCACAAGATAAGCTTGAAGATTTATGGATTTCCTTCGTAGCATATTTTCACTGAGTGCTTTATTGTTCATGGAAAGGCCCCAAGAAAAATATTTAATTAAAAAATAGTGCTTTGAGTTTATTTAGCTTAAGTTTCAATACAGTGCTCTAATGAGGCTTTTGTAGATGTCATTAAGGGACACTATTAAAAAGCCTTCAGATGAAAAAACCGTCAGGCTAGCAATGGGGAAAAAATAAAATGTAAGCATGAAGATTGTTGTTCTCGTTCTGTTACAAATTTGATTTTAACGTACAAAAGTAAAAAACGTAGTAGTGCAGAGTTAAAGCCAGAGGCTATGAAAAGCCTTATTGTTGTTAAGCTCTGTAAAGCTTCTTGCATTAAGGTGATTAAAAAAAAAA
>VXAA01006957.1:340417-364585 GCA_013399115.1 Anseranas semipalmata
GAAATTTCTGGGGGGGGGGGGGAGTGGGGGGGGGGGGGGGGAGAAACGTAAATACCCAGTTCTGCATTTCTGTGGGCAGAAGGAGAGCTGGGAAAGTAGTCTGTTATCGTGCGTATCATTGTGCACAAAGCCAGGCTTGGTGAAGGAGAGCCGTGGCGGGGCTGACCTGCCATGCCACCCTCCCTGACAGCCTTCGCCCCACGGGCAGCTTTGTGGGACAGCAGGAGCTGGAGCCTGCACAATGTCCCAAGGTAGCACGTCCCAGACAAGCCTCAGCAGAGGATGTTCACTGAATAATTCAGAAAGGCAACTTGACCTGACATCCGTCAGGTTTAGCAGCCGGTGACCTTGAGGATGGCAGTCGGCTGTGGCTGCGCGTGGCCGTGCCTCGGAGCTCGCTGTGATCGTAAACAGCGTCACGGGGAGCCTGATGGATTGATGGCTGATCGATACGCCAAGGTGGTAGAGAAGGCAGCGCTTAAAAAATGTGGGCTCTTAGAGTGGCTTTTTGTATTAGCTGTAGGGATGAGTTTGTGCAAATGTCAGGAAGTTTAAAGTTTGGGTCTTTGTCTTTGAAACAAGGAGCAAAGGGCAAAAAAAGGTGGCTATGGTTACGAGCAGAGTTGGCCATCGCACGCTTCTGAACCTGGGCGTGGGCTTCCTGCTCTTGATGCAATTGCTTTTCTTTCTCTGTTTCAGTAGCTAAGGTTTTACCCTGGGTTGTTCAGAGTGTTTGCTTCCCTGCGGGCAGTTGTCAGCATCCATCCTTGTAATGATGCAAGTCCTTCATGTGACCTTCAGAAATGTGCTTCACCGGCTCAGTCCTCACCTTGCTGCTTAATGAAACACCCATTTCACCTGCGTAACGTGCAGCATCCATCAAGAAATACCGGGTGCCTTCTGGAGTTATTCCAACACGTGACCTTTTCACAAGCATCGCAGTAGGTAGCAGTAATATGGAATAATTGCCAACAAACCGGCAGCTCAGAGCAGGAAGGCTCATTTCCACTTTCCTAAGACAGTTGTGTGTCCAAAAGTGGCATCTTCTAATCTGATTTCTTGTCTCAGAATAGCCCATTCATTGGATTTTCTGGATATTTAGGCCTGTGAGTATCAGAGCAGGAAGTCTGCCAGGAACTGATTATGCTTGCTGTTGGGAGACACCAAGCTCTCTTGCTCATAGCTAGCCATGCAGTTGAGACATTATAACCAGTTGTTTTGCTGATCCTTTACATCAGTCAGCTCATGATTCTCACCCACATTTTATCTCTGTGCGTCAACTTTTAAATATAAGTTTGCAGTTCCTGGTGATTCCTTTCTTTGGGATGACCGAGTTGGCCAAGACAGCCAAGCAAAAAGGGCTGCAGGACTCAACTTTGCTGTAGGATGCCCAGCTGGGTGCATGGGGCTCGCAACCTCCGTCTGCCTTGCGTTGGGGCTGTGCCAGGCTGGTGCTGGGGGGTCAAAGCTGCTGCAGACCGAGTTCCAGGGAGCACGTGTAAGCGAGGTGGGGTCCGGCGCTCGCACCCTGCCGGCTGGTGCTCCTGCTCGAGTGGCACTTGGAGCACTAATAGGCACTTTGATCCCGAGTGTTTATAGCTAAGCGCCTTTGCTCCTTGGAAGTTAATGCAGATAAAGTCAGGCATTTTACTCATGTGTTCAGTGAAAATTAGCACCTACAGGACCTGTCATATAGAATGGTGCGTGTTCTTTGTGCCAGCCACAGCCCCTAGTTACTGCTGCGTGCTTTTAACAACATACTTCCAGGGAAGATTGTTACAGTAAACACGGGTAATTTCTGCTCTACAGAGTTTCTGCTCTACATTATCATTTTACAAGCAGGCTTCTTTATTTGCTTTTGCCCAGTTCAGTTGTCTCGCTTCCTTTGTATTTTAATTAACATGTTCTGAAGTTAAGAGGAAAATACGTCATCCTGGGGCCTTGGCACGCTAACCAGACAGAGGCGAGCTGACAGCCTGCCTGCAATGCCGGCGAAAGCTGGAGGGGACAAAATGTGCCAGCTTAGGAGGCTGGAGGGCAGGGGGAGCTTTTTCCCTACAAGTGTAGTTGGGGAGGCTCCTCCTCGGCATCGCTCAGCAGAGGTGGTGCTGCTGCTGCTGACACCAAAGGAAGCTTTGACCCGGCTGGGCATGGTAACAGACTCGCGTTCAACTCTTGCGCTTGCAGCTGCACTTCTAATTAAAAAAGACAGGAAAGGGGAAAGAAAAAAAGAAAAAGAAAAAGGGAACTGCAAGTGTTCAAGTATTTCATTAATGTCTGTGAATCTTGTCTTTTGTCTTAACGTGATGCCTGAGCCAGGTGAGGGCTCTGCGCATCCTCCGTCTGTGCTGCGCCTTGTGCTTGGCCGGGGGAGTTGGCGGCGCTGGGGGAGCTGGGCTGGGGTGGCCCAGCTGAAGGATTCGCCCCGCTTAGTTCCAGCATAGCGCTCTGTAATGAAACCTGATTTATGAGCCTTAATAATAATAATTTAGGGCATTTTAGTCTGGAGGAAGACTCACAGCTGTAGTTTCTGCACCCGTCTGTGTTCTGTAAACATGGTTAACATTGCCAAAATCAAGGGCTCGCAAAGCTGGAGCTAGGCCCCGGCAGTCAGGAGCATGCCATGGAAACGGTCCGCGCTGGGCACGTTTTATTTGCCTTCTGGATCTTCCCGAGTCCACGGAAACGAGGTTTTCAAATTGCACCCTGCAAACACCTCAGACGTCCGAGGTTCGTCTGTGACCTTCCCATTCCCAAGCAAGGAGCCGAGAGAGCCCCAGAAGGGGCTGGGCAGCGGCGCTCGTCCGTGCGTTTCCTTTCCTCTCCCGGGGCGGGGAAGCAGGGCCAGGAGGCTTCCGTGGCCCCACGGGGCAGCTGCTGCCGGGGCTGCGGCGTAAAGGGTGCGAACGGGGCATCTCTAGGGGCCGTATGAAAGAAAATGTATTAAAATATGCGGTAACCAAAGCGCCACGCTAATAACTTGGCGTTTCCCAGAATATTTAGCCCTGCTGGTGCGCAAACAGGCTGCGTCTAAAAATCAGTGGGGAATCGTAGCAAATGACTGCAGAAAATAATTAAGAGGGCATTGAAAGCCAGGAGAAAAATGATACGTTGCTCAGAGCCGGCAGATCGTTGCTGTAATAGCCCGCTTACCTAAGAAGCCGTGCCTTAAGTTTGACAGCAAGTTGCCATTCGGTCAGCATCAAATAAGATGATAGTTAGAGAAGGATAATTAGTGTCTTCACACCATTCAATTTGGGCAGCTGGTGCGGAGCCAACTATTTGAAAGGCGCACATGCGAGCCAGAGGGAAGGATTTGCTCTCCCTTTCCCGAAGCAGCCTGCAGGGCTTATTGATTTATAAGAGCAGGCTGATTTCCATGTAAATAAATGCGAGGGTGGCCGGGCCGCGGCGCGCGGTCCGGATGCAGTGACTTTGGCTTGCTGACATCATTGCTCATTAGCATGCAGGAGAGGAGAGCAATGCAACAGCAGAGCCCCGCGCCGCTCCTGCGCCCGCAATTATTCTCCCTGGGCTGCATCTCTGCTCGTTAGTGCCTGGCGCTCGGAGAGCAAATTGGACGTCCAGTTGCCACCGCGAAGGGTCGTTTAGTAGAAGCCAGCTCGGGGAGCTGCTGGATTCATCCGGGCTGGGAGCAGAGAGGGAGGCACCCCCCGGAGCTGGAATTCGAGCGAGGCAATTTAAGCGGCAGCTTGATGCTCGGGGCAGAAATGGCACGTTTTTCCACGGGTGATTTTCCCTGCCGCCAAGCTGCGTTCGGCGCGAGCCTGCTCTGAGCGGCTCCGGCCAGAGCCCCGCCGCTCACCCCGGCCGCGGGTGCGGGCTGTTGCGCTGTTTTGCGAGCATCCAGGATGCTTTATTGCACTGCGGAGCTCGTGGTGTTCCGGGGAACAGCTCGCCAGCCCGAAGTGAAGTGTCACGACTAGCACGGCCGGACAGCCCTGCGCTGCCATCGTCATCGGCAGGGACAGGTAAGAGACTGCCTTTTGCAACAGCTTGAGAGTTGTCGTGTATTTTTAGGAGGAATAGAAAGTAGAAGGGAGGAGGGATGAGCGGCGTTCTGTGCATGCACGTAGCTGCTTGATAACTTTGCTCCACGCACTGTTAGTGGTGACCTTTAGAGGGGTTGTGCTTTTTTTCAGCCTTTGCTGTTCTCGTTGTTTATGGATGGAAAAGGTTAATGGTTAAATTGCACTTCTGCAGCTGCAGGAAGTCAGCAATGGTGATGCCACTTGAACAGATTTTTCATTTAAAAATAATCAGAAAGGCTCGGCTGGCTTTAAATAAGCATTAAAAAATCCTCATCTCTCAGTGCTAATTTTATTGCTTTGGTAAATGCAGCTTCAGGAAGCCTGGGTTCTCTGGGCATTTTCTGAGCAGACTGTGTGCAAGGCTGGTATTGTGGATGATGACATTACTGCTCAGATGTTTATTGTGCTGTTCTTGGATTCCTGGGAATAGACAGTTTTAAAGTAATAATACATCCTTCTTTTCAATGCCAGAATGCCGAAGTATAAACCAACCTAGAACTGAAACCTGGAGGCTGTGTTTTTCAATGCAGTCTTTTAAAGTCAAATTTTCTTTTTTTTCTATTCCTTGAAGGAACATTTTAAGCAGATGTGACACAGACGTGACCTGTGACCATGGAAAGATTTTAATCCAGTTACTCTTTGTTTTGTAGTCATGATTCCTTGGTTAAACAGTGCTTGAATCTTTTCGAGCCGTTGAGGATTAGCACTGGACAGAATAATGCCAAAATAATTATTCACACCAGATGCAGTGTCATCCTTTCAGTTTTAGCTCTGTTGTCTTGTAACTTATCTGACTTATTTTTATTCTGCTGTTATTTCACCTGCTGTGGGAGCACTCAGATGTCTCACATCAATGCCTTGTATTTATAAGGGTGCCGGCTTGAGCCTGCGAGAAAGATTTGTAAAGTAAAACTATCTGCAGCTAACCAGATTACGTTTTGCTTCGCATTTTAATCTTCTCCTGCCGCTTGTTTCATACCAGCCAGATTCAGCTGAACAAAATGACCCAGGCTCACGCACTCGCTGTTAGCAGACCGGCTCGGGGTTAGCCGGCACATCCACAGAGCAGCCTGGCAGTGATTGCTTGCACAAATGGGTCAGTATTGCCTATCTCAGGGGACGCTGTCTAAGCCTCAACTTTTGAAATAATTACAATTTCTGGTGTAGCTTATCCCACGTCTGAGTGTTGTGCCTATCAGTCGGATTTTTTCCTTTAGGACGCGCGGCCTAGGATGTGCTCAGATTGAAAGGTGTTTACTGCTTCCCATGGTTTCTGCTCGTCATGCTGCAAATGCGAGCCGGTGAAGTCCCTGTAGATAGCACACACAGCCCCAGGGCAAACCCCAGCTCCTGCTCCAGCCCCGCCGCTTGTCGAGGACCATTGCTGAAGAGAGAAACTCCAGGAGCTGGAACGTGGTGGGTGAAGAGAGGGGGACGGGGAGGTAAATACTGTTCGTGAAGAGACTGGTATTGTGCGCACTTGGGAACATTGTGGGGACCCACACGCTGAACAGAGCCGGGCTCCTCTCTGGCTCGTGAGGAGCTGTTTTCGGATCCAGAGGTAGAGCCTACATCTTGCTAGAACCTGAGGCTTGGAGGCAATTTTATTCCTTCGGTTAAGCAGTGGAAAGAAACCCATTGAGATACAGCTCTGTATCTTGTTAGGCTGGAAAGCCGCTGAACGATATAATTAAAAATCCGACAAGATAACCCGTGGCGCAGGGCAGTGCTGGGCAGTGCTGTGCAGCGGGGCGGGGAGCGATGCTGAGTGAAGCCCAGAGCGAGGGCTCGGTCCCTGCTGGCCAGAGCCGAGCTCTGGGGCTGGCTTGTCCCCCCACAGGGGACACCAAACTCTTCCTGGGTGTCCACAGCCCCCTTCCCATGGCTCCCCTCCCAAAATCACGAGATTGTCTCAAGCATTGTTTCCCTACCAGCTTCGGGGTTGTTATTGAGCCTGTTATGCTCTTTGACTTGGAAACTGATGGCTTGCATTTCTTCTCCGCGACTGGGGAAAAATAGGCGGTCGTTATCATTTCTGTATCCTAAGAGCTGGACCTTTAAGGGAAGAAAAACACACAGATATGTTGAGATGAGTGGTGAGCCTGAGCTGGCAGGCTGCCTCCGTCGTTCAGGATGTGACAGCAGCCTGTTGGACACCTTCCCTCCTGCTGGCCTGGCTGGGCAGGGATGGGGCTCGCTGCACCGCTTGTCCTCTTCTCTCTCACTTGGCCTGCAGCTCACACGGGGCATGCCCCTTTGCCCCCCTTGTCTAACCTATATTATGAAAAAAAAAAATGCTGCATCTTCTGCAAAATGTCTTGAGAGCTCCAAATAGGCTTCATCTGAGATCTGCCAAGTTATTAACATTCCTTAATTTAAACATCTCATCTTTATGCCTCGGAACTGTCGTGGTTAGTGTCAGGGGCTGCAGCTCAGGGGAGCAGCCCGGCAGTGAGGTTCGGATCAGGAGCGTGCTTGAGCACCCTGGGGCTCTCACCCAGCTCAGGAGGAGAAACCAGAGCCTGAGCAGGGACGGGTGATCACCGCAGAGAGCTGGGGTGCACCTGGGCTCCACGAGCCGACCCGCAAAGCACCCCAGCTCCTCCAGTTTGGTTTAGCCACAGGGTGGCACTTGAGCATGGAAAGGTTGGTTGTGTTTTAATCCATCCTATGGTGCTGCTGAGAGGTCTGGCCATGGTTTTGGACTGCGGTCTTGCTTTCTTGTTTGTCTAGGAATGCACAAAGAGAGCCCAGATTGGGGGATTGGGGATTTTTTTTTTTTCAGTAGATTTTTTTCAGTAGATTGTGCCCTGTTTTGCCACAGTTTCTTGGTCTCATGGTGGAGGAGCCCAGCTCTGTATGCTGATGGTTCTTGTCTACCCTGTGGTGCTGAAGACCACAGGCAGCAAAACTGGAGGCAGCCTGGCGGCTGCTCTGGACCATGCCCCAGGGAAGCAGGGTTTGGGGACAGCACGGTGGGGACCCACAGGCTGGTGCTCCACCTGCTTCTTGAACTGATGGTCCTGACTCACCACGAAGGCAGGCCAACTGGAAAACCCTCCTAGACTGTTTTGGTCATATTTGGCTGAAACTGGCAATACCGGGTATAGTTCTTTTTTTCTTCTTAATTAAGCAAGAACAAATCTTGCAATGGTAAAGGATTTTTACCAAGTCTTAAAAATAAAATTAGTCTCCAGTCTGAAACTGAGCGTGGACAGCATCAGCCAGGAGGGGAGAGTTTTTCCAGGAGTGGAAATGGGGTTTGTAATAAAAGTTTCAACACCAACCTGAGTGCCTTAGCAATTGCTGCTGTTGGCACCATGAAGGTCAGAGGGAATTAAAATAAAGTGACCTCCTGCAAACCTTTCTGGAGATGTGCAGCTGTGCCTGCTCCACTGTCGGCACTGAGATCGGGGGCAGTTGCATCTATAGGAGTCGTTCGGTTGCTGGATTATTTCTCTCTTCCTTAGTTTCATGGCATTACTATGCTGCCTGCTCTGTTGCTGTTGCCTTATGCTGATCTGTTAAGCCAACTGTTCATACAGCATCTTGGGTCAAGTGAGCTGTCCTTGGAGGCCACCAGAAGCATCTTGTCCTCAGACTTTGGATTGCTGCCACTGTAAAAGCCCGTGGCTAATTCACCTCCGTTAGCCTCCTGCACCCCAGTTTTGCAGATAAAAGCTTTCTTTAAGCTTTCTTTCCAACCTGGGTTGAACGAAGTCTTTGCAGTTCATTCCTGCTGATAGGTTTTTTTTCTGGCTGAAATGAGTCTGGAAGAGTGTAAAGTGGCAGAAGTGTTTTGTCCAGAGAGATGCTGCTTTGTAGCTGAGCTCTGTGGGCACCCGGCACCTCTCTGGGCATCAGCTGCCTGGGGCTGCTGGGATCCTTTGGTTCAAAATACGGTGTTAGAGAAGTTGGAGGAGGATGCAGAGCTTCAGCTCCAACATGGGGTGCCAGTCAGCGTCTCTTTGTCTTCCATGTCGAATTCACAGACAGATGTTAGTTGTCTCCTCGATGTCTGCTGTTTGTCAGTGCGTTTCACCCATACCTAAAGAAACGCTGCAGACCTGTCTGTTTTGAGCACAAAAGCTTGGGGCTCCTCTGATGAAGCTGATGTTTCAGGAGTCAGTGGGGAAGCCCAGTCTGGGTGCTGTCTGCGGACCCCACGGTACCTCCTGCTGTCGTGCCTCAGCTTCCCCATCTGTAAAATGGGAGAGCAGCGCCTGTACTGGAGAAGAGCTGCAGGGCACTGTCTGCAGGAGTGAAGGGCTGTGTGCATTTTTCAGTTGGGACAAATGTGTGCCTTGGAGAAATGGGGCTGTGTAGCTGGAGCTCACTCAGCGCGGGAGGATGCCTCATTAGCTCTCAAATGAGGGGAGGAGATAACAGGCAGGGACATTAAGAAGCCCTTGTTAAGAGGCCCAGGGGTCACATGAGCTGCCCCAAATCCTCAGCCTCTCCCATTTCCTGTGAAGTCTTGTGGTTTAGTGACTGACAACTGTCCGAAAAGTCTGATTGCAATCAGAATGATGGTTCAGTCCTGGAAAAAAATCATTTTACAATGCAAGGGAATTGCCCCATTATTTTTACACATCACATCCAAGCTGAGTAGAGAATTGCTTTTTGAGGGATTCCCAATCTTGCGTGCTAATGTGTTCACAAATGCATGCAAATCCGTTATGACAGAGTGGAGCGCGGGCGTCTCGTGGCCCGGCGCTGTGGACAAGGCTCTGTTCCTCACATTGTCTCGGTAACAGAGTTGCTCCCTGATACAACCCATTTATTTCCGTCAGGGAAGAAACAAGTGAAGAACAGAGATAAGCAGCGCTGGTAGGTGATAAGAGCTGTTTGCTGAGTTTCTGCTTTGTCCAAGAGGAATTTTAACATTTCTACCACGGGTTTAAACTGTTCTTGGTCCTTGCTGCTGCAGCAGGGACCGGTTCCTCACACCAACCTGGGCATGGGTCACTTTGGTGACGTTTGCTGCGTTATGTCCTGACACCCGTGTGCCCATCCAGCCCAGCTGGTGACTGTGACTGGAAAAGGAGAGCCCTGCAGCCACAACAAGGCAGAGGGGGCTTCCTGGGGGCAGGAGCATTGCTGCACAAACAGGCCCAGGAGAGCAAAATCCTGATCGTGCAGCCCGAGAGAGCCGGCTGGGGGGGAGCCAGGGAGAGGCCAGCTTGGCAAGCACCGTGCCTGGAGCCACGAGCCATTTGCAAAGAGCCGCTTTCTTCCTCCCACTGCCTTGGCTTCAGGCTCTCTCTGCTCCCCCTCCTGTCTTCCCGGGCTTTTTAGCTCTGCTTGCACCTTCCCAGTCTGGAGTCGTTGCAAGGTCTTTGCAGCAGGGAGACCTCGGCTGTCTTCAGAAAACCCCGAGTGTGCTCGCAGCTCTCTAGAGCCTCTCGCACAGCAGTCTTTTCAGCTTAGTTTAACTTATTGTCCGTGCTGTTGCTATTATGAAAGGACTGCTCAGGGGCTCCAACGGTGGCAGAGGTCGTGCTTTGCTAACTGCTGTGTGTAACGAGAGGCATCCTTGTCCCAGAGACCTTGCCGGTCAGTTGGACTCATGCTGAACCTCACGGATGTGGACCCAGGCTGGAAGTGTGCTCCTGCATCCCAAGCAAGAGGGCCTTTGGAGCCGGGTTCTCCACTTGATCTGCTTAGCCCCGTTTCCTTTACGTTCCCCTTTTGTGCCCGCTTTTGGCTGTAGAAAGAAGAGGGCTGAGCTGAGGGCTGCGTGGGGCGGTGGATGCAGTGTGTGGCAGCGATGGGTGGGGATGTCACTGGGGACAGGTGCCAGGAGCACCGCGTCGAGCGGCCATTGCAAAGCCAAATACATCCATCTTCTAACTTCGTCAGATGAATTGCTGACCTTGAGTAGAACAAATTCTTCAATCTGTTCTTGAGCCGCTGCTGCTTTGTACCATGTGCAGTCAATTCGAGGGGGGGCCTCTTGCCAGCTAAATCTGAAACCAGGAAATGTCATTTTCTCCCAGTTTTCTTCCCTCCCTCCCTCCCAGCCCGGCTGCAGGGCTGTCCCATGTGCAGCTCCATCGGAGCAGACGTGCCAGGATGCTCCGCAGCCCGTGCCTCCCGCAGCAGCACACTCCCTCTCTTCTTTGCTCTCTGTCCACAAGCTACCACTGCTTGGCAGCTCCTTTATTTGCTCTCTGTGCCCGGGGTTGGTAGTGCTGTCAGCTCTCCTTGCTTTATTAGGAAGCGCAGCATCACTGGGCTTCTCTTTGCCAGTTCTCAGCTCTGGAGTTGAGTGAGGTTCGGGGGTGTTCCCAGCTTGCAGTAACAGCACCAGAGTCTCCAGCCCTGTGGCCTTGCCCTTGCCGGACATCTCTGTTCCTCGCTGGGGCAGGATGAGCTTGCAGATCTGTTCTGCTTTCTCAGGGACTAGTGTGACCTACCGTAATGTGTCCGAGAGCAAGACAGAAGGGCTCAGAAATGAAGATGGGATTTCCAGGGAACGATTGGCCTTATTTCCTTCTTGCTTTTGTATTTTTTATTTTTTTTTAAACACCTTGCCTGCTCTCTTCCCAAGTGGCATCGGGTTCCTCAGCCGATGCTGCAGGCCGAGGGCTGTGCAGAGGTGGGAAGCAGCAGCCGTTACAGACAAGGTGGTGGTGTTTAGCTGAGGCTGGTGGCTGGCCAAGCTGTGGGTTTGTCCCCGTGCAGGACGTGCAGCTTGGCACCCTCTATAAGGTAAGGTATGCACCATCCCCGGGCAGCACTGAGCTGCTCTGGGCTCGGATGCTCATCCTGTGGCTGCAGTAATACCAAACGTGCTAGAGGGAGCTGCCGGGTGGGCTAGTGGCCCCACACCTCTCCCAAACCCATCGGCTCTGCACCAGAGCATCAGCACCACCGGCAGCTTGTCGCTCTGGTCACCGTTTGCGTGATCGAGCATCAGCGCCTCCGTCGCACTGGCGTTATCTCACTTAGCGCCGTTCTGCTTTGAGTGTGGCTGGGGACATTGCTTTTTTAGTTTCATCTCACATTTGAAATGTACATTTTTATATTAAGTTTTTACTACAGGGAATTATTTTTAATTATAGAGAGCTGGAAGATGATAAAGTAAAGTTGAGTAAGTGAGACCTATGTGAAGAAGTCATGGAAACCATATCATAGGGATGGAAAGATACTCCTAGGACACTGAGTATTGTTCCCATGAAACAACATATCCTAACATAAAGAAAATACTTGTAATTAAAACTGTTAATCTTCTGTTTTTAACGAGGGGAAAGGAGGAGAACTGAACATCTCAAGGGCAAGATCTTGAAGTTTGTACGGTTTGCCCAGGGAGGTGGCAGAAACCCCGTGCCTGGAGATGCTCGATTTTTAACGGTGCAAAGTTTTTACAAAGCCTGTTGTCCTGGCCTGGGGACATCACCAGTGAGCAAATGGGCTCCGTGTGTCCTTCTCATTCTTTGCTCTTCTGATCCTCCCAGGTAATTTTTAAACAGGCTAGCTTCTGTCCTCTGGGAGCCCTCACGAGGATATGGCTGCATATTGGCGTCACACATACGGCTGAACAATCCTCATGAAAACCTCCTCTAGCTGCCGCTGGAAGGTGCGGGAGCCTTTCCGCTGATTCCAAAATCCGGCGGGCGGTGAGAGCGACGCGCATCGCCGCTGCTGCGGTACCCGTGGCTCCTGGCACGTAGCGCATCCCGGAGGCGGCGGAGCAGAGGCTGCCTTCGCTCGGCCGCCCTCCCCGCGCCGTTTTCTCCATCCTGCCACCTGATACCGCAATTTCTCTCGTTAGCTCTCTGAGCGCGGACGGCTGGGCTGTCTCCCTTTGAAGCTTGTGATTGATGTCTTGAAAATTGAATTTGGCAAAGGAGTCCTAAACTCCGTTAGGATAACTGCCCAAGTCACAAATACTGAATCTGAGGCTCTGGAGCTATTAATTATTCTTAACATCTTGTTGCATATTGAGCTGCTTCTAATCGTATTGTGAAACGAGATGGAAACGGCTAAGAAACCAGCGGCTTTGCTGTGGCAGAGAGCCTTTCCACAGTAGCTGATTAATTAAAGTATTTGCGTGAAATTGTGCCTTGATTATTTTTTAAGGTAACAGCCAGAGGCGATGCCGAGACTCTCTAGCTGGACGCAAACCAGACACTTGGGGTGCGTTTGGGTCTGTGTGTATGTTAGATCTGATGAAAGGCAGGAAATGGGAAAATCTGGCAAACCTCCCTGGCTTGACTGAACGGAGCCTCTTGACTTTTGCTAGAGTGCATTTTTTGTGCTGTAATGGCCAAGTGGAAATTTAGACTCAAAGCTGGATCTGAGCACTGCTTTGCTGGCCTTGTACAGCTCTTTTTAACGCAGTGGTTAAAAAGAAGGAAAGGTGTTTGAAAATTAAAGCCCCTGATGTTTAACTATTACTGCCCTCCGATTTTCTTTGCAGAGAGCTGCAATGGTCACAGTAACTTTTCCCCTGCTTTTTGTCTGTTACCTTATTATTTCTGAAATGTGGGCCTGATTCCCTCTTCTGACGCCCAAGTGAAATGATAACCAGCTCCTCAGAAGTCAACAGGGTTTGATTGGTGCAAGTTAATTCAGAATCTTGCGTGGTTACTTTAAAATAGATAACATTGACCCATATTGTGGAAGAGCATTGTATTTACAGAAATAGAAACCAATTTATCAGCGCTCACTATAACCCCCGTTTTGGGGTGGGGGGAGTGTTTGCAGCCTGGTTTGTCCTCACTATCACCCCCGGTGAATGGCTGGGATGTTCTAGCAGCAGAGCAGGTGAATACTTGGGTCCAAGCCCATGAAAAAATCCCCTGTGAACCACCAGCTGCAGGAGTAAACCCTTAAAAGAAATGTGGTAGTTGCAGTGAGTTAAGCTAATGTGTATTAAATGATGACTTTCTGGTTGTTCTCTCTGTTCTTCTTCTTATAATATAATAAATTATAATATTGCATGTCTTGGGCGGCGTGCAAGCTGGCGTGCCGCTGAGCTGCAGCGCGTGCCATCGAGCTGGGCCGTTAACATCCCGCTGGCGTGCGACTGTGGCTCGTGTCGCCTCCCTTAATTTAATTTAGCTTTATATGTTCAGACTATAATCAATTTTTATGCTACTTTAATAAGCAAATTTATGCTATCAGCATGCTAAAAGGACTTGTCATTCACAGCTTCCCAGTCAATCCACCATTTTGTGTATTAGCCAAGTGCTTGGCTGTCCTAAATTTGGTGACTGCTCTGCAATTACTGGCTGGCATGCCGGTCCGTGCCAAGCAGGCACGTGGCCCGTGCACAGAGTGGCCCCTGGAAATGTTCTTTGCAGTGCAGCAAAGGGACGAGCAATTACATAGCCCCAAACATTTGACAGTCTGACTCAGCTGGATTGCCAGTGTTGTTATAGCAAATATGGACTTTTATTTCCTCCGTGTGAGAGGGAGAAATGCTTTGTTAGAAAATGCCTGAGCACAAAAAAAAGTGGTTGAGTTCAGTAGCTACAGGAATCCTTCTGGCAGGAATCTCTCCTGTCTCCCGTTTACAGTGCAGCTCACCGGGGGATCTCTTCTTTTTGCTCTCTCGTCCCCTTGCAGGAAGATTTGCCTTCACTGTAAGTGCTCCCAGGAAGAGCACATCGTGACAGTTATGCCTTTGGAGATGGAGAAGACCGTCACCAAGCTCATGTTTGACTTCCAGAGGAATTCCACCTCCGACGATGACTCGGGCTGTGCCCTGGAGGAGTACGCGTGGGTGCCTCCCGGCCTGAAACCTGAGCAGGTAACCGTAACCCCGAGTCACCAAAATATATCGCGTGAATCCGCTCTTTGGAAATAATTGCCATGATTTCCTTGTAGGGACGTGAGCACTTGCGTGTGGTTCTGTTTCTGGGTGTGCTGCAGAAACTTTCAGATGCAGGTCTGGTCCAAACAGACAAATGAAACAAAATAGGGATGTGGTCCTTGCGGGACCTGGGTTTTAATGTGTCTGTAGGTGTAACTGGCAACTGAGAGGGGGGAAACAAAATGCTTTCAGGATGGAGTTTGTTGTGGTTGTGGAAGGGAACAGGTACAGACGTGCCTACTGCTGTTTCATGGGGAAGAAGTGGTGGGACACTGGTGTGTCTGGGGCGGTTGGTGCACATGTTCTGCTCTCCTGGGACACCGTGCCCCTGCTGTAAGCCCAGGACAGATGGACAAAGCCAGCAGGTCGCTCTAAAAATGGGCAAAAGGCTTTGGGGTTGGGTTATTTAAGCACGATGTTTGTGACTTACTGGAAAGAATCTCTCCAATAAAGTTCAAGCATCTCTGTATAGGAATTTAACAGGATGGATTAGACCTCAGCATGCTGTCTGTGTGGAAAGCGCATTGATTTCTGCTCCTTGCAGTTTACATGATTCGTTTAGTTTTTATGCTGATCTTTTACGTGTTCAACTCAGAACTTAATTTGCAGAGGAGATTGCAAAATGAGCTTAGCCTTGATAATTGCTATGGCAATCATTTTAAACCATGTAAGGAGGCTGGGAGAGGGTGGAAGGCTTTCATTCTTGTTGTTACAGTTACTGTCCTTAAAAGCTGTGTTTTCCTGAGCTTTTATTCAAAGGGCTTAGGCATTTCCTGAAATATTTTGGCACCACCGAAAGGCTATAAATATTATCTGTCTGATTAGAGAAAATCCAGTTGTTTGTGTTTCTTTTTTTTTTTTTACTCCTTCCCCTCCTGTCTTTACAAGCCTGGCTTAGTGCTTGCTTTCAACTCCGCAGCACTATGCATTTCATTTGGTGCCATCCAACCACGCCAGTCAGGCAGCAGCCTTGTCTTCTGTCCCCTTCCCTATGGTGGAGGCTCCCTCTGAGCCTCCCAGGAGGTACCAGGTTGGGTGCATGGTCAGGTACAGATGGTCCTGGAGTAGCTCTGCCTGTCCCTCATGCTGAGGGGATGCAAACCCAGGTGGGTTTCAGAGTCCCCTTGGAGGACCATACCCAAGCCTCTGCCTCCTGCCCTCAGCATTGCCCTGTGTCCAGGTGTGTCAGTGCTTCTGGAGCCCATGCTGGCCCATGTTGCTGTAGTTTTGGGTGGAAATACAGCTATTTAGTGATGGGCAACACCTGACCATGTAGACTGCAGGCTGCAGCATGCCATGAAGAGCAATTGAAACCCACCTCCAGCACAGTGGTGACATATCCCAGTAGACCTGGATGCTTCTTTGATCCCTGAGGTGATTTTTAAGAAATAGTATGCCTTCGGGGAGTCTGGGATGCTCAGGAGGAAAAAAGTCCATTAGTTCTAGCAGTAGGTACTGACGTCTCATGCGCTACCCAGGTTAATATATTTTTAGGTTCTTCCTGCATCTGTTTCTTTCAGAGGTCACTGTGCTCCTCGATACAAACACTGGCTTTCTAACTACACTTCTCTATCTGTGTTGCTGGGTCTTTCAGCAGATTTACCACTTCAGACCCATCTCTAATCACCATGGAGATGAAGAGCAGCCATCATAAGCAGAGCCTAAGACAGGCACTGAAAGCCTTCCAGCGTAGCTCATCCACCAGCCCTATGGGGATCTTTCACACTTCGGATGAACCTCTAAAAGAGACAAAAGCAAGGTGTGGCTGCAAAAGAGCCACAAAGGGCCAGGAGTTGTCCCTGCATGGGGAGCAGCTCCCTGAGCTTCTCCTGTAGGTAGCGGTGGTGGTGCTGGAGGTGCCCCGGGGCGGCGGGGAGGTGCCGTTGGCCTCCTGCAGCCTGGCACGGTGCGGTTAGCAGGAACCTCTGCAGCGACTTGCTGGAGCTGTACAAGGCTGCAGACAGACATGTGGCTTTCTGTTCGATGAGTCAAGCGTGCGTACGTGATGCGGAGCCTCTCGAAGGCTGGTGTCTGAAGCCTGCAGCTGCTGTCGAGCAGCTGGTGGCAGGCCTGGCTGCAGGCTGGGGACACTGCTGTCAGGCTGGGGTGAAAATGCAGATTTGCAGGCAGTGAATTTTCCTCTACCTTCCGTTGCCTTGCTGTCGTATTGCTCTGACGCGAAACAGATGAAATGAAACAACTTTTTCTGCAATATTCTACTTTATTAAAATCTCCACACAGCGTATGAGCTGGGGAGGTAAGTAGTCCCCTGAAAGACTAATGCACTTTTCTTATTATACTTGGACGACAGCCTTCCTACCTCGCTGTTCTTGGGAGACAGCGTTCACGTCTCACTCAGCGCAGCAATTTACAGGATTTCAGCGGGGGAAGTTGGCCAACAAACATGACATCGGTTTTTGGCAGTTTCGGTAGGTCATTTCAGAATGTGGAGAGTCCCTTCCATCTGTAGCTTAAAATATTTATTAAATATAATCTAAAGGGGATTCAATCCAAGCATACAAGGTCTCGCTGGATTCCTGGATGCTAATTCAGGAGTGATCAGCTGGTCCGTGGTACATGCCAACTGTGTGAAAATCATGTTGATTACTTAATACCCATTACTGAACAGAAAAAAAGCATTGGTCTAGTGTTTACAGATCATGATTCAGCCATTGCATTGAAGAGCGGAGCTGCAAGTTATCCCTTTTAATATGGCTGATCAGCCTGCAGGACTACAAAGTGCTTTACACAACAGTCATAAATATTACATATTTCTAAACATGTTTATAACACAGGGATAAAGATGGTGGTATAAAAAATGTTAAAATGCAACTGCATAAGTTACGGTAAAATTTCATCCAGAAAATGGGCTAAAATTTATGAAACCTGTGCTTAAGAAAGAGAAATTTAAACTGGAAGGAGGCTGGAAATGTTATTGTGTTGAGAAGCCCAGCAGAGCTTGGTTTGTTCAGCCTCCCCCGTCGAAGGGCTATCACTCCCTATGTATTACAGGAGGAAGAGCAGTTATTCAGGCTAAAACTTTGGCACACGAACATAGATATAAACTGGCTCTGAATGCATTCAGGCAGGAAATTGGAAGAGGTTTCAAACCATCAGAGGTGTTAGGCTCAGCGGCAACCTGCCAACAGGGAAGGCGGAGGGTAAAAACCCAAGAGTGAGCTTCATAAATTACAACGTGTTCAGAAAATGTGGTTTCTTGCAATAGCAGTTGGCTACCCAGGGTGGCCGAGAGGTTGCTGTGAGCTCTCATCCCACCTGCATCAGGACCCTGATGAAAAATTGTCTCATGGTAGAGGAAGGAGCTCTCTTCTGGGAGACGTGCCTGTGGATGCGGATGGGAGCAATACAGCTGTGCGAAAGGAGAAACAGAAGCTCGGGGCTTGGAGAAATACTCGTTTTTGCCTGCCTGCAGCTCAAGGTTCCAAGACTTGAAATCGGCAGACAACAACAGAAACCCATCCTGAGCGAACCCAAGTCCCAGACGGGCCTGGCCGTGAGGACTGGGGAAGGCGGCTGCAGGAGCCGGCTTGTCTGCTGGGGCTGGCAGCCCGAGAGCTGGGCTTCCTCGCGCTGACACCGAGTCTGGGGGCAGATGCTTGAAAATAAGCACTTCTGTAATGTGTTTTTCACATTTTTAGGCAAGGCGTGTGTAAATACTTGTGAATGCGCAGCCTTGAATTCCTTGGGCCTGTGGTTTGGAGAAACCCAAGGAGGTTATAACATGCCAACTTGGATTTCTGGATACAAGGGATTTTTGAGGATTTCTGTCTTTATTGTCTCCATAGTAGGAGCAGCTGGCTATGGGCACAGATTTCAAACTGAACAAAAGATGAGCCTCGACTTCAGCTGCGGTGTGGCTTTCCTTATGGCTCCAACACACCAACATTCAAACCCTTGTATGTGCCATAAGAACTTAATTCCCCTTTGCTGACAGCACAGTTGCTCAAATCCAATCCCTTAAAAGTTATGAAAATCTCTTCTGAGCTAAAATTAGTAGCACTAGGATTCAGGGGACCATTTTCTTCTGAGGCAGCCACTGGGAGCTGGGACCTCAAGAGCTTTGCAGTGTGGTGCGAGACTGTAGGGGTTAATGTACGTGTTGATTCCCGTTCTGGATCTTTTGCAAGGCCTGTAGCACGGGCCTGAGTTACAAAACCTCCAAGCTCTGTCAGTTGCTGTTCAGGTTGCTAAGTGAGCAGAGGGCAGTGGAGACAAACCTGCAGTGAACGTGCATTTACACCGTAGCTAGAAGTGCCCGCTTTCACCACTTCATGTGGTAGAAGGACAGGAATGTGGGCCAGTCGTCTCTGGGGGACGTGTGCCTCACTTGTGCCTATCTCTCATGATCAAGTGCATCACAAGGTGTGAGTGTGTCCCCGCACTACTAAAGGAAAACTGGACGAAGACACGAGTCTGGACTTTTGTTCTGTTTCCGTGCCCCAGAGCATTCGTTTGGTGGTTGTGAGCTGATGGAAGCTGTTAAAACAATTTAATTCTTGAGCAGTCTTGTTGTCAGGGAGGGAATCGGCTGCTTTTGGTCAGCCGTGGAAACAAAAACACTAATCTGATGTAGTTTGCACGGTTCTTAAATTTGAAGCACCCGTGTGGTAGAGAACAGAGGTAAGAGGCAGGGGAAAAGCAGAGAATGGAGAAAAAAACAAAGCAATCCCAGCGTACACAATGCAAACTTGTCCTGGAGCTTATTCCAGCGTACAATTACAGCTTGTACTTGCTACAGCATTATTCTAGCATGCTACCCCTCCACTTATACATACAAGAGCATTTTAAGTGGCATACCCAGAGGAATTATCAGCTACGATCAATGCAGCAGATGATCATTATAACTGCTGGTGCTCTGGGGGACTCTGGTGTGGGAGCGAGTCTGCCGGTCAGCACATCACAGCCAAAAGACCACCTTCAAAAGCTTTTGAAAGCACTGTTTCTGACTCTGTTTAATCCAATTTCAACTTTTGCTTAGAAAAAGAAAAACCATGGCATGCGCTTTCACAAGTCTAAAACTTGTGGATGTGCGTCCTTGATTCAAATGTTCTTCTTTAATGCCAGCAGGAAGCAAAGTCTCTGCAGGATCTTTTATAGACCAAGAACTGCTCCAAAAGCTTGACAGAAATTGATGTCATTCTCAACAAGAAACCGGGGAACAGCAACACTCAAACGGATCCTCTGCCATTAGCCGTGGGAGAGAAGCGCACGGAGAGCTGCAAAGTGTGCCAGAACAAATAGAATTTATGGGAATTGTTTCTCTTTGTTCTCCGCCTTTGTCCCTGTGACTCTGGAGTGGGTTTGCAAGAGCAAACCCGCGGCGGCAGGCGCAGGGATGACGCGGTGGGATGCTGGACCGCCTGGTGCTGGTGATGGTCTTTGCTGTCAGCACACAGGCACAATCACGGATTTGGGGAGTGATAAAGATCTTCTCCCACCTGAGGCTTTTGTGTGCTTTTCTCAACACCTCTCTTCATTTGTGGCACTTATCAGCTGCCAGCACAATTTCCAGCCCTGGAGACATGGGTTTTGTACACACTCCCCGGGGATTCCTCAATTATAAGAGGGAATAGATAGTTTTAAATAATAACAAGCATACAAAGATTCCTTTAATGGTTTGCATCCCAACAGCAGTTCCCTGTTTGCAGGGTAGCTTGCTTGCGGGCACAGGAGGGAGATGGGAGAGCAGCCTTCCTGCCCCGGTCATCCCGCGGGATGCGCTGGGGCTGGGTGCCCGGCTGTCCCGGGACGTGCCCGGCTGCATCCCCGCGCCCAGCCCCAGCCGCCTGCAGCGCTCACTCTCTGCTTTGTTTCAGAGCGCCTGGCCTCACTGCGAGGATTGTTTTGCTCCAAGAAATAAATAAGTGCTTTGTATCCTGACAGCCACAGAAAAGGAGGATGTGCCAGGTTTGGGCCAAACTGAACCCATTTCCTAGCTTTACATGCCTATGGTCTGTAGAGCTCTTTTGTGAGGGTATGTGTGCAAGCACTTGCAGAATTTTGCAGATGCTTTCAGAGAGTTATTTATGTGTGGTTTGGTTTTTTTCCACCTTGTTTTTCCATGGGAGGCCAGCAGGAATGGTAGAAATATCAAAGACATCAGCTTTGTTGTTCTGTGGATTTCGGGTGCTTGGTGTAAAAGCTCATCTAATGTCTCAGTGCCGTTAGAAAGCCACCACCGGGCAGGAGCAGCCGGGCGGCACAGCCCCACTCGCTCAGCACGGCCCTGTTGGAGCCGCCTGCTGCCTTCTCCCCACTTCAGCCAAAGTTCATCGCGTCTCCCCAATTCTCCCATGCCCCAGCTTACCCCACCAGGGTCCCTCCCTGGGGACACATCCAGGCACTCTGTTGCACACAGGCTGCTACGTCCTGCCCTCACAGGGCTGGTTTTGGCAAAGCAAGGCGGGACTGCCCAGTTGGCTGTGCCGGAGCTGTTGTGGCTCAGCAACTCGCCACCCATCAGCCGAAGCGTGCCAGGACACCTCGTGCTCCTTTGTGGTCCGTCCCACGGTACAGTCACACCGAACAGCCCTGCTGGGTGGGTGCTGGGGGCAGGGGTGTTGCGCTCGGGGGGCACCCGACGGAAGGTGGCTCTTCTTGCTGCTGACTGTCTTGTTTGCAACCCGCGCGTGCTGCTTCCCAACAATTCACAGCGTCAGAAACGTGATTCCCACCTCCCCCTCTTTAATTCATTACCAAAGAGATCCTTCGTTAATGGCTTAAATTCACAGGTTGCTTGCAAACTTTTCCTTCCTGAAGAAGGTGTAGTGACTTTGCCCCCGAAGGTGCTGGGGTGTGTTCTGCCTTTGGCGAGGAGCCTGTGGGACCGCCGGCAGAAGCCGCAGTCATGCCTGTGCTTAGCAGGGATGGGGTAGGTTTCTAAACTGTAAAAGTTAAACTGGAAACACACCCCAAACCTAGGAAGGCTGCAGAACACAAAGGCATTTGTAAACTAATGTAATTACTTTCCTCAGTGCCTTTGAATAAAGTTGGCTCCACTTTAAAGACTTTTCCCTACCCTCATTTTACGTTACGTTCTTTCCTTTCTCCTGGTTTCTATCTTCCCCCCCTTCTTTGAGCTTGAAGGAGCTGTTAACTTCCAAAACACGTATCAGCATTTGTTAGCCGTGCCGTTGTTAAAACGCAGGGCACTTGGAACATTTTTTTTTGGAAGATGAGGATAACACACCAGGACGGGGAGGATGGATGGGAGGGTGACCAACTGATGCGCCCAGACTCTCGTGGCATGGAGCGTGTCCCAGCACTTGTGGGACAGCCGAGACCTCCCCACGGCAGGACAGGCCTCCCTCTGCACCCTGCCACCCTATCCCAATGGCATCTGGGGTCCTGGACCCACTCTGAAGTCTTATTTTGACTTGGCCTGATGTTTTCCAGATCCCTTCAGGGTTTCTCCCATCCAGATGTGAGCAGAGGGGCGAGTGAGGAAGCCTAGGAGGAAATCTAGCCGGGCCCCTCAAGTGGCTCATGTGTTTTAATGCTGCTTGTTAGGATAATTGTGGACAAAGTAGGCCTGTTGCAACGGGAAATAGCAGGACGTTGAGTTGCTGTGTTGTACAGCACAAGTTTTTAATAATAAAGCAGTTGGATACTGCACGATTAGAAAGGGATATGTTATCCATCCTGAGTCATCGCCCCATGCTGCTGTTCTTATCTGGGTGCAGCTCATGTTGCAGAGCCCCTGAGGTCAGTGAAGAGCCATCTGCTGATGCCTGGGGGGTCTGGATGAGGCCCTTTGGCCGTGGTGGCTCTGCAAGGCTCACTGGCTCTGAAAGCTTCTGCATGCTCTGATCCGGAGCTGGATGGAGCAGGAGTTATTTTCGTGGAAAATACTGACCTTTTGTACACAAGCAAAGTGCAGACAGAGCAGTTTTCGTTTTCCAGTGAGTTAACGTTTTCTGCAGGCCTTTCTCCCTGAGAAGGCAAATTTATCTGAAAATCCCCCCTTTCCTTTCTTTTTCCTTATTCTCGAGCATCACAGCCGGGCTGTGCCAGCCCAACTGGCAGCTACTCACCCACGTACCCTGGCAGCCTGGGACCTGGTCCCGTGGATCGGGCGCATCCACGAGGGAATCGGCAACAAATGAGAGGTTGTGTTAGCAGGAGCCTGGATTATTGCCACCCGGGCAAGGGGCATCTGCGCCAGCCACGTGCCCGCAGCCCCAGCCAGCCCCCCCGGGGCTCGTTTGCCACCTGTGGCCACGGGTGCTGGGGAAGGACCGGCAGCTGCCTCCGCTGCAGCCCCTCCGCGAGCACCCGTGCAGAAGGTCCCGCTGGCTGATGCGGATCCAAAGCAAACTTTTCGGGTTATTCCAGGCAGCGGAACACAGGTTGGAGCCTGTTGTATTTATTTTGTTTTGCTTTTCAAACCAAATTGCCCATCCCTGCCGAGCTATGTTGATGGTGTGATGGGAGCCAGATCCCGCGGACCTGATGGGATTAAATGGAAAACTTCCCAGCGGAAGCAGGAGAGGAGCCGTGCACACATGTACCGCTGCGCTGTGCTGCGGGAAGGCAGCTCCTGGCCGCCTGGGCTGCCAAGGGAAAAATGCGCATCCCTGCTTTTTGCCTAGGGTGCGCGTCTTATAGCTCGTTACTGTAGGGACCAGAGCAGCCTGATGTAATTTGGCGGCTCTTCAAAAAGAAGTCGTTTCTGGTCTCCGCCAACTTCAAGGACTCAACGGGCAAAAGAACTTCATTGCAAGAAAAATAAACAAACTGAGCACCCTGAGCGCGGGTGGAACTGAGCAACCCATCCATCCGCACGTGGGAGATTTGGCCGGGAGAAGTCAGCAGGCGTTTGGAGCGTCCGGGACGGTGCAGCGGGGAAGCGCAGGAGCCTGGCAGCCAGACAAAAGACATGGCAGGCGGGACATCGCCAGCAGATTTTCAGCTGCGAGCTCTGCTGTGGACTAGGTGCATGAACTCAGGCAGCTGGTTTAACATCGTTATGCCACAAATAGTGCTTTCCAGTGGATATATTTGCTCCCTCGTGTAGCACGTCATAAGAATTTAAGTGTTTTTAATGTGCTTTGATGTCCCTGGCTGAAGGATGCTCTATAAATGCAAAGTAAGTGTGCTAATGTACGTAGTTTGTTCCCTTTTTAACATAACAAAATACTTCGCAGCCTTTCTTGCTTTGACGGTTTCCATAGCTGGTGGCTCTGTTTCTGCGGTGCTTTAGCAAAGAAAATTTGGGGGTTCACAGTGGCACACGCTCAGTGCGTTCCTCAGCGTCGTGACACGAGCAGTTCCCTTGTCAGCGCTGCAGAGTTACGGGTGGAAATCTGCTAAAAATCTCCTTTTTCATGAAATCCAACGATGGGAAAGTTGGATCTAAGGGCTGGTTTAGAGAAGAATCATAAAATGGAGCTGTTGAGAGGAAGAACAATTGCAAACACCATTGCAGCTCTGCTTGCAGGTAGGTCTGAATGAGAACAGGGAGTCAGCTGAATGCAGAGTAATTATTCCTGAATAATGCTGGTTTTGGACATATAGTCTAGAACAAAAATGAATAAAAGCCTGCCAGCCTGTGGGTGAGCTCTGCTGCCAGCCCTGCCCCTCTCGGTGACCAGCTGTAGCTTATCCATCCCACAGGTGCTGCGTGGTTGTGCCGGCAGGGTGGGCTTCTCTGGGGAAGCCCAGACCAGGTGGTGCTGCCCAGGTCAAAGCCCAAACCACGCAGGTAGTGAAAAAGCTCATCCAAAGCCACTGCAAAGCATGTGTTGTTTGGGAAAAGCACTGGGAAATGTGCCGGCAGTGCAGTCTCGCTGAAATGAATTTCTGCAGTGTCCGAAAGCAGAGGAAAAATATCGGGGGGTTCATCCAGTGGTGGCAAAGGCGGAAAGCTGCATGCACCGGTAAAGCAGTTTGCACCTCTCCAGCCAAGTGCAGATTTAAGGAAGCCATCCGTCCCCCCTGCTCCTGCCCGAGCGTCCGCAGGTGTCCAAGGCTGCGTAGACCCCTGATCTCAGCCGAGCAGCGAGAGCTTTCCCTTACCTTCCCCTTCTCCTGGTTCTTCCCAAGCCATTGAACGCTACCGTGGCTGTTTCGGAGGTGATCCCGGCCAGGTAGCCGCATCCCGGCCCTAGAGTGCACGTCCCAGGTGTGGCAGCCGGAGCAGAGATGCTGGAGTTCAGGGCGTGCTTCCTCTCCAGGCTGCCGCCGGGCTCTTCCTGCACCGGGGCACGCCGTGCCCCACCGTGCTGCGTTTTCAATAATTGATTTTAATTATATACTCCGAGACAAAAGAGA
>VXAA01006957.1:364607-390926 GCA_013399115.1 Anseranas semipalmata
AAAAAAAACACAAGCCTTCCAACAGATTTTATCGGCTGTTTATTTCCACAAATTGCTGCAGAAAAGGCCCGGAGGGTTTTGATGGAGGTGGAGGCTGAGATAGCCGGCAACACGGAGGCTGCCGGGGCGCAGCCTTTTTAACCTCCCCTGCCGAGGCAGGTGCCGACACATCCCCGCAGCCAGCGAAGCATGCTAACGCTATGGAGGCTGACGGAGCAAACGGTAATGAGCCGCCGGGGACGCGGCTGGGGCTGCCGCCCTTCTCGAGCCCTCTTTCGAGAAAAAGGCAGGAAAAACGAAGCAGCGCGTGGCTGCATTTCCCTGCTTGAAACGATCAGAAATAGCCAGCACCCGTTTGCTCGGGGGTGGCTGCTCTCCGTGCACGGGGGCACGGCTCGGCCGGGAGCGCCACTGCAGTCCCCTCTGTTGCTCCTTAGGTGCACCAGTACTACAGCTGCCTGCCAGAAGACAAGGTCCCCTACGTCAACAGCCCGGGAGAAAAATCTCGCATCAAGCAGCTTTTGCACCAGCTGCCACCGCACGACAATGAGGTGAGTGGCTGAGGAGTGCGAGCGTCCTCGTGGTGACAGCGTGGTGGTGGCGGGCGGGGACGGGATGCTCCTCCTGGGGTACCCCTTGTTGGAGGCACAGCTGGTCCTTTCTGCAGCCCTTTCTGCTTTCTGGGGGGTTTTACTTGGGGTTCGGTGACATTGCCGTTTAAACAGACGTGTTTGCTACCTGTTGGGATTCTGCTGGAGGTTGGGAGTTGTTTGTTTTTAAAGTTCCAGCTTTCACTTTTGAAATGGTCTTTCTTCACGTCTCTGACATAAAAGCACTTTCTCAGCCCTTGTTGGCCAAAGCCACGCTAAAAGCAGCTCCAAGTGCTGTTTAGATCAGTCGGGGCCAGATCCAAAGTCACAAAAGCCTTTCCCAAGCGCTGCTTCCAGCTCACCTCCGGAGTGCGAGTGCGTGCAGCGAGGAGGTGTTTGGCTCGCGAGCGTGAGCTGGGAGCTTGCGAGCCTGGGAGGTCGGGGTTTGAGTCAATACCAGCAGAGCAAGCGCCTCAGCGCATCTTGCAAGAGAGATGTGAGGCAGCGAAAAGGGTCTGGTCTCTGATGTGCTTTTCCATCAGTGAGAACATTGGCTTCTGGTAGCCCGCAAAATTTCCCTGTGTAAACAAAAAACAAAAACAAAAAAAAACAACAAAAAAAAACCAAAAAAAAGGTTTTCCTGCTTCTTTTGAAGAATCCGCTCTGGAAAATACAGGCAGGTAGCTTGTTTCATCTAGGTCAGACGTTAACGAGCCTGCCCATGCGTGGCTGGGTGCCACGGGAGCACCGCAGCGCTGCCGGCGCGGAGGGGAGCTGCAGGCACGGGGCAGGGGCTTCGCGTGTGCCCTGGGGCCCAAACCTGCCCGCCTGCCTTCCCTGGCAGCCGCTGAAACCCACGGCCTCCCACAGCTGGAAAACGCCGGGATAAACGCCCAGCAACGTGAGCCTGCGCTGCTTCCCCGCGCGTTGGCAGGCTTTGCACCCAGTTCCCCCTCGTGCTCGGTTTTGCTCTGAAAAGTCGAGGTGTCCTGGTTGCCCGTGTGAGTAACCCTGCTCGTGTTCTCCAAAACAGCAGGGGCAGGACCAGGCCTTGGCTCTTCAGTCATGTTCTCAGCTGAGATCTGATCAGCCAAGAACTCAGCCTGCAGGATGAAAATATCCAGAGAAACCTCACGGTTCTGTAAGCTTCAGGGAAATTGCAACATTCATTGTTTATGTCCTTTTATTTTACTTATTGCCTTCCAACACAGAGGTTTTGCAAATGTGCAGACTTTACCCTGTATTGGAATAATAGTTGGAGGTGCCAGATAGCTGGTGCTTCATCATTTACATAGGGAAAATGGGCTGCGCTCGAGAAACACCAACAAAATATTTTGAAGCTGCTGTAAACCTCTGCCATAAAGTGGCTGGCGGAGGAAGCAGGAAAATCACCGTTCCGACTGCTGGGTCTGGATGCAAATCCGATGACCCAACTTTTAAGACTTTCAAGGCTTCCTAGAAACCTAGCACCCGGAGGGCAATCTCCTTCCTTCCTTCCTTCTTATCTCTTTCTCTTGCAATTTTGACCGAAGCCTGGGATGACCAAAGTCAGGACAGCCATGTGTCTCCAGCCTCCCCTAAGCCAAGGACCGAGTCTGTTTGTGCAACCCGCTGCGTGGCACGCCAGCCCGTCAGTGTAGCAGCAGCTATTGCCCACCGCAGGCACCCTAGGCCTGGTTGTGCATTTTCAGTCATTTTTCATTTATGCGTCGTTGAAGTGGTTGCCGGGAAGGGTTTGGATTCCTGCTGAAATTCCACCTATGGAGGTGGCTGTGTGTTTTCTTGGATTTCTTAGTGAGGTTTGCAGAGCCCATGGGACCACGGCTCGGAACAGCGAGCGTCGCTTCTGTTTTCCAGGTCCGCTATTGCAATTCGCTGGATGAGGAGGAGAAGAGAGAGCTCAAACTCTTCAGCAATCAAAGGAAGAGGGAAAACTTAGGGAGAGGCAATGTCCGGCCATTCCCCGTAACCATGACGGGAGCCATCTGCGAGCAGGTGGGTAGCGGAGCGGTGCGAGCAGGGCAGATTTCTGATAACCAAAGCTGGGGTCAGCCAGGTGCATGCCAAGAGCACCCTGCAGTTTTGGGGGACCAGAACAGTCACTTTGGTTAATGCCAAAGCTCCTGGCCTCATGCGGGGGAAGCTGCTGGGATTCTGGGGGTGAAAAGAGATGGAGAGCCACCCAAAAGGGGATCTTTCCTCGAGCAGTGAATCAGCACCTTCTTCTGCCACTTCTGCAAAAGCAGCTTGTTAGGGATGGGCAGCAGCAGGCTCGCCGGCCCCATGTCAAACACTGGCTTTCCCGACAGTGCGGCGGGCAGATCAACGGAGGGGACATGGCTGTCTTCGCCTCGCGAGCGGGGCACGGCGTTTGCTGGCACCCTCCTTGCTTCATCTGCAGCGTCTGCAATGAGCTGCTGGTCGACCTGATCTACTTCTACCAGGACGGCAAGATTTACTGCGGCAGGCACCACGCCGAGTGCCTCAAGCCCCGGTGCGCAGCGTGCGACGAGGTAAGAGCCCGCAAATGTTAAATCCCAGCTGCCCACCTCTGTACTGTGTTTTTCTAAGGCGTGAGGTTTTTTTCTTGAGTGATGAATGAAGCAAAGCCCTGGGATGGGCAGTGATTTGAGCCTGGGAACTGAGAGGTGGACCGAAGGGGAATATCCCACTTCTGCACACTGAAAAGATGCACCCCAGCACGGACGCTGCCCACAGGGATTGCACAAACACGTATTTCCCCTCTGTACATGCGGGGAGCACATGTGAAATGCAATGCTTTGGCTTTGCCAAGGGTTCATGCAAGCTTTGCCTGGGGTTTCCAGTTGGCCTCCTGGGCTTTCCAGTTGGCATCCTGGGGTTACTGTGGGATTTTCAGTTGAAATCTGCCCGGGGCTGTTCTGAGACAGGTCCTCGCTTACGCACAGGCTTCTGGGGAGGGCTTTCCGTGAGCGTTTCCAGTAACAACACACCCACCCGTGCTGCGTAATTTTAGCCTGGTTGTGTGTGCCGTTCCTTCCTTCCCCGCTCTTCCCCCTAGAAGAAGCCTCTGGTAGGATGAGTGTTGTGTTTCTTACAAGTAGTAGTGTTTGAGTGCACGCCGAGCTGAAACAGGCTTTCAGAGAGGAGATTAAAGGGATATAGGAAGCTGAACAAATTGAATACAAAACGAGTATAGAAAACCGTGCAGAGTTGACTCTGAACATTTCTCAAGTGTCAGTCTCTGTTTAAAAGGCTGGTGAAGGAAATTGTTCTGGCTTTTAAAGTTATGAAAACCATAGTGTGGAAAACCATATGTACTATAAAATACCAAGTCCCATCTATGCAAGCATATAATAGTAAAAATCTAAGGCTATATGCACTTCAAACATAAAGAACGTTGACGTATGTATCTAATTAAATTTGTAATGTTACCAGTGAAAAAACAACTCCTAACCATGCAACTGGCCCTGTTTCCTCGTGGTTTAGGCTGGGTAATTTTTTTTCATGTACTTTTTATCCTTGCAAATTCTCATACATATAAGTCTTTCATTCAGCTCCTTCTTTCACACGTGCTTCTTCCACTGAAGCATCCGGTACTAATCACGAGAAAGAAACTCAGAAAGGGGAAAGCTTTTGGTGCAAGCATGCGGCAGCTGGGGTAGGGATGATGGTGAGGAGCCGGGTAGTGCCGTCTGCCTCCCCTCCAGAGACTTGCCACTTTTCATTGTCCTCGCGATCATCCTTTGTATTCAGGTCCCTGTCTCAGGGACGAGTAGATGTGTTTTAATAAGTGGTGTTCTGTTCTTCAAAAGTCCCCCGGATCGATAGGTTGTATATAAGCGTGTTTATTACCCTGATCGACCCCTTCTGCTGATGGATGTGCTTATGAGCACCGCCAGGACCCGTTACTGCCAGCTGGCTGTTAACGCTTTCTGGTCCGCGCGCTGACACCGTCCTGGCGTATTTGCATTTTAACAGGAGGCTCCCCTGGGTGCTGTTCCCTTAGGAGTCGATGGGTGCACCTGCCTGCAGCCAAACCCAGGGAGCTTCCCGGAGGGGTTTGCTGTAAAGTTTGCAGGTTGTGTGAGCAAATGGGCACAGGCAGCACACACAAACAGGAGACACAAAGACTGGTGCCCACATCCCGGGTCCCCTTTCTGACCAACTCTGCTCCATCTTTATTTCCCCCCCTCCCAGATCATTTTTGCCGACGAATGCACCGAGGCTGAAGGGCGGCACTGGCACATGAAGCACTTCTGCTGCTTCGAGTGTGAGACCGTGCTGGGGGGGCAGAGGTACATCATGAAGGACGGCCGGCCCTACTGCTGCAGCTGCTTCGAGTCCCTCTACGCCGAGTACTGCGACACCTGCGCCCAGCACATCGGTATGTGCTCCTGGCGGGGACGGGCTTTCATCCCTGTTTGTGGCAGGAGGACTATCAGAGAGCAGCCCCAGGAGCTGTCGTAACGAGCATGAGCTTCCTTCTTTAAAAGAAAAAGCATTTTTCTTTTAAATCTCGTTTTCCTGTAAGCAGCCTGGCTCTTTGAGTTGCAGCTTCTGCCTAGCCAAGCTTACTGAAGGCTCGCACAAGTTAATGAGCTACTGACGGGAAAGATGGTTGCTTGTTAGGCATCATTATTGTTTCTGTTTTCCTCTTTTAATTAACCCACAGATAGATGTTCTCAGACAGAAAGAAATGAAGTATCAGAGTCAGCCTGCCTTTCTAGCACAGGGAGGTGGGTGATTTGGGGTGTGTTTTACGCTGGGGCTAGCTGTTTCCCCCAGTACGTGGCTGCGGGGCAGCAAGCCGGGCTGTCGCAGCCTTGCCGCTCTCCGTGCTCGCTTCGCCACTTGGCTGAGCATTTGCATGCAGTCGCAAACACGGCACAGGGTGGCCCTTTGTCTGTCCGTGGAGGTGAGCTCACGTGTCTGCGCAGCATTCAAATCATTCACGGGCTGGAGGGAGAGAAAAAACATTTTGCTCTTGTGCAGTGGCCAGATGGCACGGGGGAAGACACAGGGCTTCAACAAAACACTTGGAGGACGTGTTTGCTGCGACCTATAGCACATCCTTCCCGAAAGCTCAGCTGCGGAGCAGTGAAGAAGCAGCTGTTACGCCTCTCACGCTCCCTTCCCTCGTGCTTCCCCCATCTGCTGCCTGTTTTCCCCTCCATCCCCTTCGCCGGCTCTGCCGCAGTGCCCTGCATGGACCGAGGCCGGCTAACCGGCCATTTGCATCCCCTTCCCTGTGGCAGATGTGATTTCATTCTGCCAAGCCTCGATAGAAGAAAAGTGCCTATAACAGGTAAATACGATGGCTGATTACCTGGCATGGGCTCGGGCTGGATGCTCACCTTCGCCAGGGCTGGCGCGGTGGATTGGCGCTGAGCCTGCTTGCTGCCAGGTTTTCCCTCCGGTTCCTGTTTTGCTGTGTATCTGCACATTTCTAGCAACGAGGGACTGCAGCCATTTTGCTGCAACTTGCTCGTAGTAGTTGCTAAACGTTGTGCTTAGCAGCCACATAAATTAGAGTTAGGCGTGTGCTTGAGACTTGGAAGGACTGGGTTGTTTGGTAGAGCTACTGAGCAAGGGAGCTGTGCCTCTTTCTCTGAGGGATGGCTGTGGATCATTGAAAAAGGAGCTGATAAAATCCCACCTGCTGTCTTTTCTCTCTTTTGTCTACAAGGGCACTCCAGCCTTTATATAAAAGCATTTCGCTCATTATAAGGGGAGGAAAAAAAAAACAAACTAAGCTAAAGCAAATTTAGCTTGGAATAAAATGGACTCTGAACTGTTTGTTTGTAAATCATCTGATGGCACTGGGCCCTTCCAGCAGCCGGGCTGCAGCGTGCGTGCAAGCAGGGGCTGCGGCGTGCGTGCAAGCACGAGCTGTGCACACGTGCAGCATGGCTCCCTGCCACGCTGGCCAGCCTGCACCCTGTGCAGCAGTTTCTCAGGTAACAGGGGCTTTTACCCAGAACGGCAGCTTAAACAGGCAAATAAATGCTATAATTGAAGTCTCGAGAGCTCTGCTCATGGCTTTGACTGAGTGCAGCATCTGTACCAGAAATGTGCCGCAGCAGCTCTGGCTGGTGCCTGCAACCAGCCCCGGGCTGGGGACAGGCTCTTTGTCAGCCCCCAGTGCATTCATTCCTTTGCTTATCCCAAGGGGCTTGGCAGGGGCAAGCCAGGAAATTTGGCTGGGGGAAAGGCAAGGGGACACGCTCAGCTCCCTGGGGCAGGCTCTTTCCTTTCCATTTTGGAGAAGGGGCCCCAGCAGCCAGAATAAAGTGAGGCTGGGAAGGCGGTCAGGACCAGAGCAGCGAGGGGCAGGGATGTGATCTGTTCTGTTACGTACTTACCAAGGCAGCACAGATCCCTCTTTATGGTTTGGTTGGAGGCTTTTTGTTTTTTTAAATAGGCAGCATATTATTGCTTTGGCTTCAAGGACTTTATGGAGAACTTGCATTCCTATGCTTTATGATCGGAAATATCCCCATTTAATGTGAAATAGCTTGAGGCTCGACTCTGCTGCCTTTCCCAACATTGACTAACTCCCTAGCAAAGGCCTGCAACCTGCAAAGAATTAGGAACAGGCGTAACTTCACACGCTGGAGAAACTCCTCCAAAGGGCTTGCGAGAGCGCGCGCGGGTGTAGGTGTCACTGGCGCGGGGGCGGCTCGGCATGCCTGAGCGCCGCGCTCAGTGGTGAGCACGCCAGGTTTTGGGAAGGGAGCGAGGAGCATCCAGCGCGTGGGCTAACTCTGCGCCTGGTTCCCCCCCAGGTATCGACCAGGGCCAGATGACGTACGACGGCCAGCACTGGCACGCCACCGAGACCTGCTTCTGCTGCGCGCAGTGCAAGAAGTCCCTCCTGGGCCGGCCCTTCCTGCCCAAGCAGGGGCAGATCTTCTGCTCGAGGGCCTGCAGCGTCGGCGACGACCCCAACGGCTCCGACTCCTCCGACTCGGCCTTCCAGAGCGCGCGGGCCAAGGAGTCCCGCCGCAGTGCCAAGATTGGCAAGAACAAGGGGAAGGCGGAGGAGGGCGCGCTGAGCCAGCTGCAGGTCACCTCCAGCCGCCTCTCCACCGACGTGGACCCGCTCTCGCTGCAGATGGACTTGCTGAGCCTGGCCAGCCAGACGCCGAGCCTCAACAGGGAGCACGTATGGAGGAGCAGGGACGAGCTCTACCACTACGGGAGTAAAATGGAGCAGGGGCAGTCCCAAAGCCCGCTGCAACTTCTCAGCCAATGCAATATCAGGACTTCCTATAACCCCAGCCAGGTCCCAGGCTCTCAGCCAGACTTATGGGCGAAGCATTTCAGCAACCCGAAGAGGAGCTCCTCGCTGGCGATGAAGGGGCACAGCGGCAGCTTCATCCAGGACTGCAGAGAGGACTACTATTCAGGGAGGCTTCGCTCACAGGAGAGCTACAGCGACATGTCCAACCAGAGCTTCCCCGAGACCAGAGGAAGCCTCAAAGTCCCGAAGTACGAAGAGGAGGAGGAAGGTGGGATGCCAACGCCACAGTGCCGCACCCGGCATCCCATCAACGCCCTGAAGTTCACCGAGGACCTGACGCCCACTGAGCAGACTCCCCGCGGCTCCATGGAGTCCCTGGCGCTTTCAAACGCAACAGGTACGTCACCGCGAGCACCCCGGGCTCCGGTCCCCCTCCATGCCCTTGTGCTGGGCAAGGCTGCGTGCGCTGGGTCACCACGGTGGGTGTCCTCCAGCATTTCCTCCCACTGAAACAGACCCAGGGACCCACAAAGCGCTTGGGCACTCTGGGCAGGGACACACAGGGATGGGCGCAGCCCAGCAGCTGGGCTCGTTATAACCTGTTATCGTAATTAATGCGGGGGCAGCAGGGTGCAAGCGTTCCCATCCCTCTCCTGCTTGCTCTCGGCCACCAGACATGCTGGCACTGGTGTGGTTGGCAGCCTGGGGACATTGCTGGGGGCCACTGGCTGCCTGCCTGGCCCCCAGTGTGCATGGCAGCCCCGTCTCACTTGGTCCGCTCGTTTAGCAAATGCAGTTCTTTAGAGATGGTTGGCCTTTCTGCATAGCTCAAAACAAATGTTTTCAAGCTCTTTAATCCTCCCTTTTGTGCAGAGGGAGGAAAAATCAAGGCCAACTGCTAAAGCAGAGACAGATTCTAGCATTCAGCGCTTTGAGGACTGCTGTCAGCTGCCATTGTGGGCTAAAAATATTTTTAAATGCTTTGAAACAGGCGCAGTTAACCCCTTTTGCACATTAAGCAGCCTTCAAGCTCGCGGCTAGTTAAGACAAATTCCTTCTCATCTCTCTTCCACTCGTGTTGCAACTGTAGGAAAAAAACAGGCAGGACGCTTTTCCCATCTTGCACGAGTGTTGAGCCCTTTTCTCCCCAGTGCATCCCAGTGTGCCCTCTCACTCCAGATGTGTTTGGGTTTCGCTTTTTGGGGCGGCAGCATGTGGACGTGCACTGACGTGCATTGGGGGGCACCGGCTCAGAGCCCTGCACAGCAGCGCTCGCCTCGAGCCTGCAGCAGCATGCACGACCGGACATCCGTGCTCATCTGGCACGGCTGTCGTTTGCATCGGACTCCCTAAGCAGAAAACTTCTCGGAAAAGAAAATACCAAGCCTGGTTTGCTCACCAGAGATGCTGGCTTGCTCTTTCTTTGCCACTCCCCCAGCTTGTTTCCGTTCCAGCCAAGCGTTGTTTGGATCCAAGCTCATCCCGCTCCTGCCCCTGCCCCAGCAAAATCAAGTCCCTCTCTTGCTGTTCCCTGTCCACAAGCAACCTGGAGGCTGTCTGGTGCCTGGTCCTGAGCGGGACACGCTGGGGAGCATCGCTGGCCCTAGGGAGCCCATGCTGGTGAACCTGAGGTCTGCATTCGCCCAGCTCGGACAGGCAGGTTCGTTTTGATACGCCCGTGCCTCCTTGCTCCGCTCATGGGTTTCGGCGTGTTTGTTTAGGGACATTGCCAGCCCCGTGCCAGGATATGGCATGAGCCAGGATTTCTCTAAAGAGCAGAAGTTAGAGCATGGGGGAGAGGAGAGGCTGATGAGCTGGAGAGGGCTTTGCTCAAACAGCCTCAGATAGGCACAGAGGAAAATAAGATGTGAAATGGAGAGGGAGCTGGGAACTGCTATCCAAAACAAAGCCCCGTGTTTCAAAAGCTGCTCCTGCTCCTGAAAACTCATATTGTGTAAACCCTGTCAGTCCAAATATTCTTGAGCAACAGCCAGTTCCAATGAGCAATATCTGAATATTGAAGCGACTGTTTCCTGCTTTGGAGCTGAAGTGTAACAAGTTTTCTGAGACACAGGTCAAGAGACAAGAAATGTGACAAATCTTTCATATTAGAGTGAAAACTCATTCTGTATTTCATTTGAGAAACCACTTTTGAAATCCTGGGAGATGGATGTTCCAGAGGCATCCTCGTCGTGTAGCTGTAGTGCATTTCCTTGCAGGCGGTGCCTGTGCAATGACTCGCTTCTTTCGTGCTTTTCAGAGAAGTTGCTCAGCATGATGAGGCTTGTAACGAATGTAAGCAGTACCTCTGAAGAGGAGGTGATAACATTTTTATTAATGTGTGAGATCTAGTAATTTTCATTGCTTTGGGACCTGGCTCAGCTCGAGCTCGGGGCACTGTGCTAATAACAGGCAGCTCCCCAGGGTCGGGCTTGCCAGTGGAGAGCATCAGGGACAAAGACAGAATTATTATCCCATTTCATCGGCAGCGTTTTGAGGACAGACTCGGTGACCTGGCCAAGCTCTGTGGGAGAGCGGGATTTTGAACCCAGGTGCAAAGCCTAAATTCCACAACAGGACACAGCCACTGCCTTTCCTTGTCCCCTCGAAGCGAGCTGCATGGCAAATACCATACAAATGCAAACCAGGCTGCAGCGCCGCTTGTTCTAGAGCATGCTTTTCCGCATGTGCACCCTGTAAATAACGCTCAGAAGGCAGGCAGGGGCCACCAGTAGCTCCGTGGGATTGCAGACTCTTGCAGAGCACGTCCCAGTCTCCGCTTTGCAGCTTCTCTCCTGCCCAGATGCAAGGTCCTTTTGAGTTACTAACTCTGCGCAGTTGCTCCACCTTATAAAATGAAATAATTAGCACTGAATCCATCTAATATTTTATGGCATCGTTGAAAACATTCTTTTTTTATGGGGAGCTGAAGGGCAAACAGTCCCTGACCTGCAGAGCATGTATTAAGAGCTGGCTGGTTCCTCCCTGGCAGCAGATTTTGCTGTGATGTTTCTATTACGACTTAACTAATAATTAGCTGGCAATGTCAGTACGAGCGGGTAACAAACCGGGTGCGCAGCGGTGGTTCCTGTCCTCTGGACAGAAGTGAACCCAGGTCCTGGGGAACCTCTTACCAACCAGACACTGCTTAGTCGCTGTAAAGCAAATCCCAAATGGGTTAGCTGGGATGCGCGGCGCTACGTTAATCCCATGGTCCCGAGCACTCACCCTCAAATTGCTCGACTGTGCTCTGTTGCCATGCCATGGTGCATGAGCAGGCTCCTGTTAGGTGCCCGAGTTTCAGAGGTAGCGTAACCCTTCTTTTGCTTTGTTTCCGGATTTGAATTAGACGGCAGCGTCTCTGCTGTCCTCTGCTTATGCTTGTGTAATCCCCATGAACGCTGATGGGATTTGAACACGTCCACTGGCAAAGGGGAGAGTTTCCTGCTGCTGGAGCTCATCTCGTACTTCCTCCCACGTTTTTGTTTGGAAATCCCTTCTCTGCTCTCAGCCGAAGGCTACGACAGACTCTGAAGGGCTGCTTCTGGGAGGCCGGGTCCTCCTCCTGCCCCGAACCAGCAGATGCAGCGGTGGGGGACAGGCAGCGAGGGGCTCGGGTGGTTTTCCAGTGAGACTCGGGGCCAGCGCCTGCTCTGGGATGTTCAGCTGAGATCCGAAAGCATTTCTCAGCATGTTCTCCAAGTTCATTTTTACTGAATTTTGTATTGCCCTTTATATTTGTTTTCCTTTGGTTGCTTTAGCTTTTTTTTTTTTTTTTAATGTCATTAGCAACAATACAAACCAGTGGCTGCTGCAGCAATGTTTACCCCATAGCTCCCTTCATAAGCAGCCAGGGCCATGCTAAGATGTAGTTGGCCGGGAAGACTCCACTATGAGGAGGAGTCTGGTCCCACCAGGGGCTCATCCCTTCCCAGAAGATACTTGGTCCATTACAGCCCTGATCCAGGTGTTCGTGGTGTTCCCAGTACGGTGCTAGCTCATGGGGTGCTTGCATTGCCCTCTGAAAAGGCTTTGCAAGTGCTCTATGTGCCTAGCAGCTGAATCAGAAATCAAGAGCTGATCTCTGCTGATTCCAAGCAGTCATTTCCACAAAATGCCAGCTGGTCAAATAGCCCACTTAAGAAAGTACCTGCGGGCTAAATGTTTTTCTGTAGTGACAGCCTATTTGTGTGCAGCACGCAGAGAGCACGAGTGCTTTGGAGGGGAAGCTGCACTGAATGGTGACACTGCTGTATGCAAAAGGAGAAATAGATTTGAAGTATTTCTTGAGAAAATGTGTTTGGGTGAGGGTAACAGCCGAGCTTCATTTCCTCCTCTCATCTGTCACAGGCATAAATCCAGGAAAAAAAAAAAAAGTTAACTGGTGCAATTACAGGGTGCAATGTGACTGCACATGTATGGCACACGTTTCTGTTATCTCCTCTGTTCCGAGCTGCCCAAAGGCATCTTGTTTTTCCAGGACTAAACAACAACTGTGGTATAGCCGGAAAGTGGAGAGGGAAAATGTATGAATGCGTGTGTATCAGCACTGACCTGATGGCACAGCCTGTCTCCAGCCCCTGTGCAGAGAGGCTGAAAGCTGGGGGGAAAGGGGAAAAAAGCCCTTTCCCAGGGCTGGGGTGTGCTTTCCAAAAAACATTCAATGGCCCAGAGTCTGCTGCACTGAGAGCTTGGGAGCAGCTCCTGACCATGCTACTCCTGGACCCAAATACCTCATCCCACACACTGTTAGGGATGGTGGGGATGGACCTTGTGGCGAGCAGGGTCCAGGGGCTGGTCCCCATCCCTGTAACCCCCAGTGCAACGGGGATGTGCAGAGCTCCCCGTGCTGCATCCCTTGGGTGCTTCTCTCCCCGCTCAGCTGGAGAGGGATGTGCCCCACATGTGAGGATGTACCATAAAAGTACTGGGAATGTTTCTTCTCCCCCTTGCTTGACTTTTGTCGCTGAGCGGTGTGAGGTTTGGCATGCTTCCCGCACACACCGCCTCTGCTCTGCACATGGACCTGCCGAAGCACATGGGGAAAAGACCAGACCAGAGGGAGAACTGAACGGGCAGCAGTAGCACATCAGACCCTCTGGCATCCCCACTCCCCATCCCCATATGTTGGCCATCTGGGGAGGGTGTAGGAGCTGGTGGTGCCCACAAGCACTTTGGCTTCTCTGCTTTCTCAGCGGTTGCTCTTTGGAGAAGAATGCCGGTTGTCTGTGGAGCTGATGGAGCAGATTTCCAAAAGGATAAGCTGCAAGCGTGCTCGCTGTGACTCTTCCAAACCAGAAACATCTTCCTGTGTATGCCTGTGGGAGATCCGTGCTGGGGACCAGAGGAATAAAACCCTGGTTTGCAGCACCAGGGTGCAGGAGCCGGGCTGGAGACGGCCACCACGCAAAGCTGTGCCGGCACAGAAGGAAGGGGACAACGGGGGCGTTCCGAGGTTAAAATCCAGCCCCACTCCCAGGCAGCATCCATGCAGGGGCTGCTTTTAGCGAGCCTGACAGAGGGCCTGATGGGGTGGGACGTACGCCCACATCCTCGGGACCCCAAGGCGTAAGGCACCGTGGGAGAGGGTCGGGACCACGCTGTGCTTGGCAAGCGCTCTGGTTTCCCCCAAACTGCAGGGCTCCTGGCCTTTTCCTCGCAGCCCTGTTTACTTTCTGTGACTTGCAGTTATATAACGGTTCTGCTTTATTTCTGCACACCCCAAGGTCGGTCAGAAGTGAAGCGAGGCTGAGTTATAAACAAATCCCTGGGAAGGCTGTTTCTCCTTAAGTTCCTTTTTAGTTCTTGGGGTTGAACTTAAAATAAATCCTGTTTCAGGGGCAGGGAGGACATGCCTACCCAGTGCTATGGGAGAGACAAGGCTCTGATGCAGGGCAGTGAGGGATGCCACACCGTCCCCTCCTGCTGTCCTGTCTGGGCGCAGGGTTTTGGTGCAGGCAGGCACCAAAATGTGCGGGTAAATGCGTGCACTCTGATAAACATAAGGGCAAGAAAAACGAGTCAGCATAGCCCTGTTTGTTTGCAATACTGTAAGGTTTGCATTCCCCCGTCGGGGTGAAGCAGGAGGCAGACGATGCTATCTCTGCAGTGGGACGCTGGCTGCGGCGATGCCTCGCCTGTGTTAGCCAAGCTTCGCAGGCAGTTTAATGTAATGGGGGCCGGGAGCTGCTTCCCCTCATGGGTGCCTCATTTCCAGCCTCACACCAAGCATACGTGCTCTCCGTAGCCCCTCTGCTGTCATTTGCTCGGTGTTTTAATAATTCATAATTAATGCAACTTGCGGCCCTGGTTTAGCAAAGCACGCAGTGCAGCCGGGGAGATTTAAGCACGTTGGAGTGCTTTGTTGTGGCAGGGGTTTAGAGGTGATGTCTACCAGGAATATCAGCTCTTTGGACTTTGTTGTGTTGGTTTGCTTCTCCCATTGTTATTTTCCTTGGAAACATTTTATAGGATAGACACAGCTTTTGCAGTCGGGGTGGGGAAGGACTTCAGAGGGGATCGTACAGCATGTTCCTAGCAAACCTTAATGTTAAACAGAAACCCGCTTTGTGTTCCCAGAGCTGCAGCCAGCCCAAGCTTCATATCGAATGCCCACAGATAAGCTACAGCTTTCACTTGTGTTCATCCGAAACGCGTGTGTTTCCATGGCTTCGGTGTGAAATATTGAGCCTGGCAGCCCCACGCGGCGGCGAGCAGCAGCAGAATAACCTGCTGCGCCCACGTGCGCGAGCTGCAGGCTGGCCGTGGGACGGCGCGCCCGGGGGCACCGCGCTGGCAGCAGGGGACATCGCTTCCTGCCGGAGCCAGCACAGCACGGCTGCCCATCCCTTGGTCTGGCCGTGGACGGTGTCTGCAAAACAGGAGCAGCAGCAGTTTTGGGATGTGATGCACGGTGGGGAGAAGCCCCTGATGATATTCGGGACTTTTGCATCCGAAGCCCCGCAATGTGCATTTGCTGCATGTACCGATGGGGACCAGGGGCTTTGCAGAGGGAAAGCCTCGTGGGAGCCATCTCTGGGTTTCTGTATCCCCCCTGGGCTTGCACCCTTGGAAAGGGGCCAGTGATTTGTACACAAGTGGCCGGCTCACACCCCAGGCTAGAGCAAGGCTCCTGCACAGCCCCGTGGAACAGATTTGCAGATTTCTTTATTAGAAAAATACCCACTGCATGCAGGATCTCCCTCTCGCATTCCCTTTTTTCCAGATTAGGGCTTGATCGGATTATCAGCTGTGTTCCCAGATGAAACACTTCATTAAGGGGGAGCTGCAGTGGCTGTAAATAAATGCTGGTAACTCAAGAAGCTTGGGCCTCGGTGCAGTACTGTGGCTAAATGACCGCAGCAGGGGAGGGTCGGGGCCACGTGCACCCGCTCAGGGCAGTGCAGGACCGCAGCAGTTGTCCATGCTCAGCAGCTCTCCTGCTTTCCTCCAGCATCCCATTTCACGGATTTTTGGCCACTATTATTTTATTGCTGAAATTTTCCTTGCAGGAGTTCAGCAGACCTGGAGAATAACGCATTCCCCTCCTCTTCGCAAGCATTTTGTCCGCGCTTGAAGGCTGTTATTATATTCCCCTTCAGCCTTCTCTTCTCTAGACTAAACAACCCCTGGTCTTTCAAACTTTATTCCTAGGTCATGTTTTCTAGATCAGATATTTTAGACAAATTGTTATTGCTCTCCCCTGAACTCCGTGCAGTCAGGCTGGAGCACTCCCGGCTCGCCGAAGCTTTGCGGCTCCCTGGAGAAGGGCAGGATTATTTCAGAGCTTGGAAAGACCGGGGCAGCAGCAGGGAGAAAGCAGTCCCCGCTCACAGCGCTTCCTTGAAGCTCCCTCAGGAGGTCTTTGCCCACCTCGCATCGGTGGGAATGGAAAATAAGTCCGGGGGTACCGCTGTGTTTCGTGCGGGTTAGAAGTCGTGTCCTTGGCCTGCAGTGCCCTCAGTGATGCTGCGAAAACACAGCTGAGCTCATGGGTGAGTGAAGGAAATCCTTCACCACCACCGCGAGCAGGTAAGAAGGAAGCTTTGGGATTTCCAAAGCAAGTCATTTGTGGTGACGTTATAAGAAAAAAGTAAAGAAAACCTTTCTTTTTGCTGAAGTCTGCTCTGGGGCAGGCATCTCTTCTGCTTTGCTTCCAGCCGAGTGGGGAAATACAACCATGGTGAGCCATCTGAAATTTGTGCTGCTTTTTAAGGAAATTTAGTTTAGACTTCATAATCTCATAATTGAAGCTCTCGGGTGTTTCCCCCCTCCTGCAGAGCGGGGCCATGCTCCCTCCCGAAGCCCGCTCAGCATTCCGCCTTGTTACAATCAATGCTTTCCCAGCGAGTCAAGATCTTATAATGTGTGTGCTTAATTATATTCAGGCCATCCGGATGAACAGCCAAAAACATCCCCTGGGCCTAATAATTGCTGATTAAACCTTACGCTGGGAGCATGAGCTGTGCATGTACCGCAGGCCCCTTGTCCAAAATTTTCCCCGTGTGCTGACCAGCCCTTCGAAGAGGGAAGGGAAAAGGCTCTGTTCCTGCTGAGATGCCAGCAAGGGGCTGGAGACCTGGCTCCTCCACAAACTCAACCTGAGCATCGCTGGATCTTTCCCTGCGGGCAGGGCTCCCACCGGTGCCGGCATGCTTCATTTGCAAAGCCTGCTCAGCTCTTCTCATGTGTCGGGAGCCTCTCCCTGCGTGCTCACAGTTATTCTCGCTGGACGCAGACCCGGAGGAGCTGAGGGTGCGGGTGCCGTGGCAGATGCAGCAGGGGCTGGCCGCACCCTGGGCACAAATCACTGTCCCAGCAGAGCGGGGTGAGACCGGCCCCTTGCAAATGATGCTGCCAAAATGGATCTGCTGCCGCTGCCGAAGCGCCCCGTGGTGCTCAGAGCTGTGTTTCTGCAAAGCACCGGTGTCGTTCTTTCTCATTACGGAGCTGCGCCGCTTCTCTTAATGAAGGGTTGCATGAATGTCACCGAGGGCTCATTTTCTTTGGCATCAGCTATTGTCTGACACAGCTGATTAAGGCCAAATTCAGCTGTCGGCAGCTGTGATTCACGCTTGGATCGGCTCAGCCGGCCACCCTGCTGCTCCTCTAGCCTTTCGAGAGGCTTTTGCTCATGTTGCGAGGGTGCTCATCCCGCGGGGGGGCTGTCGGCTCCCCTGCGGTGGCACGGAGGGGACCGGGGCGAAGTGAATGATGTGACAAACGGCGTAACCGGGATCAAACTGCAGAAGGCAGCAGCTCCGGCGGCAGGAGCCAGACATTGCTGCAAAGGCAGCAGCAGGGATGGGAAGCCTCGTGCGGGGCTGCTTCCAAACAGAGGAGGCGGGGGGGCAGCCGCAGAAGCCGGCAGGGTTGGTTTAGCTCACCCAAGATCAGCAAAAAACAGCATGAAGCTGGTGTGAAAAGCGTGTCCTTCTCGAAACGAAATGCAGCTTTGCTTTTCTTAGCCCAGCCTCTCCCTTTTCCTGCAGCATTCAGGGATTGCCTTCGCTTAGCTTTGCTATGCCATGATAAAAACTGGAAGCATCCCAACTAAAAGCAGGAAAGCAAACAAGCAGAGATTCTCGCTTCGTAAATGCCGCTGGCGGCTGGGACTTGGGGAGCAAAGCCAGGCAGTGCCAGACCCGGGCTGAAACACCGGCAGCGGGTTGTGCTCGAGTGCCGAAGCTCTCCCTGGTGCCCCCATGGATAGGATTAGGCTGGGCTGGGCGCTTTTGGAAAACCTCGCGCATCTTTGCGGGATCTGTAGGTCTTTTTAAGGCCAAGTCCCAAAGACGCGCTGAAGCAGATTGTGAGCGGCGTTAGTGACAGCAGCCCTTGTTCTTGCTCGGTTTTGGCAGGCAACGGCTAATGCCGAAGAGGCTGAGCTCCTGATGAAATGCAAGCAGCTTTTGTTAAGGGAAAAAGAAGTTTACTCTTGAATTGTGGGCTGGGTTGTTGTTTTTTTTAATTAATTTACAAAGTCGTAAATTCTTGGTGATTGCATAAGGGGTGTGCGTCATGTTGAAAATCCTGCTGATGGTGCACAGTGCTCCCACTTCGGTCTGCACGGGGAGATTGTCAGAGAGAGACGGAGAGAAAAGTGCCAAAGCAAACACTCTGCATTTGATTTGGGATGAAATGTATTTCCTTTGAAACAGCTTGCGAAATATGTTGTCCTTAGCTTGTAATGCAAGCGCTTACTGCTGCCAGTTGTCAAGCCAACGTGGAGGCAGTCAGAAAATAGGCAGAAAACACCCAGAAAACAGGCCAGGGCCTAGGGAACCATGGAGCACATTGAGTTTCTTGTCCATGTGACGGTACCGAGCAGACACCCCACCTCTCTGCAGCAGGGTTAAGGCCTTCTGGCCTGGAGGGAAGCACCTTGCGCATGGCCGAGGCTGTGCTTGCCATCGCACTGCAGGTGTCACCCTGGGGACATTGCAGCCCAGCTCAGTGACAAGCCTGAGTTGGTCGGTGGCCCTGGTTTTGGCTGCTCCTGACATTGCTCAGTCCTTCAAAGCATGTCGTTGTTGAGCAAGGTGTGGGTGCCGGATCATGGCACCCTAGTTATTCTCAGTGTGCAGGAGGCCTCGGGTTACCTCTGACGCATGAATTTGTTGCTGGCATCACTAGTTATTCCTATCAAGTCGCAGACAGCGTAGACATATGGGAAGGAAGACGTGAAAAGCATCTAACAGTCCTTGGAGTCCAACTCAAAACACCTTAACTTGGTGTGATTTCCCCAAAGGAGGATCTGTCTCCTCTTAAAAAAAAAAAAAAAAAAAAAAAGTAAAATCATCCTCTTGAAGGGCTCTTCAGGACAACATCTAAAACAGAGTTTATTTTAAAGCAAAAGTCGACAGGTTCAGGCTGAAACCAGCCTTCTCCCTGCATCTCCGGTGACAGGAAGTTCTCCTTCTGAACTCTCTTTTTTTCCTCCCTTTCCCCTTCCCCGCGAAGGCCTCTCTGCAGACGGCGGAGCCAAGCGCCAGGAGCACCTCTCCAGGTTCTCGATGCCCGACCTGAGCAAAGACTCGGGCATGAACGTCTCGGAGAAGATGAGCAACATGGGGACCCTGAACTCCTCCGTGCAGTTCCGCAGCGCCGAATCCGTCCGCAGCCTGCTCTCCGTGCAGCAGTACCAAGACCTGGAGCCCAACCTGCACGACCTGGCCAGCCCCATCGGCTACCGTGAGCGGCCGGCGCACGGCCGCCTGCACCAGAGCTTCGACTACGGCAGCGGGGTGCCCGGGGGCAAGCTGGCGACGCAGGACAGCGCGAGGCATGCCCCCATGAGCGAGCGCACGCGCCGGCGAACTACCCTGCGGGATGATGACCGGCATTACCGCCCGCACCGGCCGCGGCGGTCCCGGCGCTCCCGCTCGGATAACGCCCTGCACCTCGCCAGCGAGCAGTGCTGCCGGCTGAAGGAGAGGCCCTCGCTGCGAGCCAGGGATGACTACGACCAGTTCGTGCACCAGCGGAGCTGCAGAGAGACCCTGGAGCAGGGTCCCCGCAGGGACGCCTACGGCCACTGTCCCAGGACGGTGTCGGACCTCGCCCTGCAGAACCACTTGGGCGAGCGGTGGGGGCCCTACTTCGCCGAGTACGACTGGTGCTCGACGTGCTCCTCCTCTTCGGAGTCCGACAACGAGGGCTATTTCCTCGGGGAGCCGATTCCCCAGCCCGCCCGCCTCCGGTACGTGACCAGCGAGGAGCTCCTGCACAAGTACGGCTCCTACAGCATGCCCAAGTCTTCCACCTTGGGCGGCAGGGGACAGTTGCACAGCCGGAAAAGACAGAAGAGCAAAAACTGTATCATATCCTAATGGCATCCTGCCGAGCACCTTCGGAGAATGTAGATTAACTCACAAACTTGCACTGTTCTAGATCATGTAAGCGCTTTTATTGTAACAAAAAGACCTGAAGAGTAGGGATTTGTAAGAAGGTTGTAGACTGGCTTCTATAAATAGTCATAATCGTGGGCACGGTGAATATATTTTGCACATCTTACTTTGAAAACAAAAAAAAAGAAGTTCACTTTAGCCTGTAATATTTACCTAGTAGTTTCTCTTCTTTCTCCCGAATACTGCCACCCATTGAGTTCTCTTTGCCCGTACGTTGTTGGTACCACTGTTTGCTATCATCATCAGTTTGCTGGTAGCTTTTGCTTTCCACTATGTCGTCGTTTTCCATTACCCATTTTGGTACGTATTTGTCTCTCTCAGACAGTGTGGGAGCCTAAGTTATTTCCATGATTGTTGTAAATGCAATGTAAATGAGAGTTTGGAGAAAATATTTTTGTATTTTGTAATATCAGAGGAATTTCTATATCTTAGGAGTCACTGGGAAAATGCATGCACATCCATAACTGCATTCCGCCAGAGCTGAACAAACAGTACTTTAGCCCCCCCCCAGCCTTTCATTTTATCATCAAATTTCTTAAGCATATCAGTGAGAGTTCGAGTAGTTGTTATGAGTTGTTTTTCAAACTCTTTTTTTTTTTTTTCTGTTTGTTTTGTTCCTGGTAAATAAAGAGAACATTTTCTGATTCATTAAATCTTGAAGAGGCCTAGGTGGCACTTTGAAGTCTGCTCACACCTGTGGTTTTCAGGTACACTATCAGTCAAATACAGGAATCCTGACAGCTGCAAAAGTGACTTTTCTGTTAAATAGGAAAGAACAGAACTACCAAATGTCTGCAAAGTTGTAAATGACCAAAGCTGGAGAAGGAATTTTACATCTCTGTAGAGAATGCTGAAGTTACTAAACGTTGAACTATTATTTGGAGTAAATAAAAGTGTAAATGGTGCAATTGTGTGATGTCAGCATGACGTTGTTTTGAATATAGACTTGTCTTATGGTGCTCTAGTTTTCTGGGTTATGTTAACTGCTGTTCATTACCAAGTGGAAGTCTCAGTATTGCCTACTGCCTAACACTTCAGAGATCGACTGCAAACTGCTCCCCGCGGGCCTGATCCTGCCCTGGCCAACCACCGACAGCATCGCCGTGGTCGAGCGTCACATCCGCAGGGCTCAGCTGTGTTGTATTCTGGTGGACGTGAGTTTTTCTCTGTGTGCTTTCAACCATCGGGGGAGCGACGGCGCAGCGCGGCCCCACGCGGGCGCTGGAGAAGGCGGAGGCCCCGCAGGGGCGCAGGCGATGCCGCTCGTGGCAGCGGTCCCCGGCATCCTCACCACCTCCCAGCGGGGACTCGGAGGGCAGAGGGGCCCCGTTTCCCCCCAGCACCACAGGACCGGCGCCGGCGGGAGCATCCCTGCAGAGCGCAGGGACGCGAGGTTGCCTGCCCACAGCAGCAGATGCAGGAAAATCATGAAGATGGATGTCTCCATACCACAAACTATTGCTAGGAATTTTTTTGTTGTTTGTAAAGGACAATGTGATAATTATTATTCCTTTAAAAAGAAAAAGAAAAAAAAAAAGAAATGACACTTAAGTATATTTAAAAAAAAATGTTTTTTTCCAGTTGGAATAAATGGAAGTATTCATCCAAAGGGAAGAGTCTCCTGTGTATGTTTTTACTCTGAAGGCGTGTTGGTTAATTGTGGAGTACAAGACCTTATTTTCACTTGGCCTGTACTACAGTTGAAGCATGAGGATCAACTGGATCCCATCCCCGACTCCAGCTCTGGTGGGCTGGGAAACCCAAGGCAGGAGGCTCGTGCCCCCGCGCACCTCCCCAGGGCTGCTGCCCCCCTTGATTTTTTCAGTGTTTAAAAATCCCAGGTCTTCACCTGGTGCAAGTCAGCGCAGCTCAGCTGAAATCCATAGCACGGCTCTGGTTTGTGCTGAGCGAGACTTCAACCTGTAATTTATAAATAACAGCCTTCTCCTCAGAAAGATCACAGATCTTTACATGTTTTCCCAAACAGGCCTGGCAAGGAGGGTAGGGGTATAGCTTTCAATGACAAGTATGACACTAACTACAGGTTATTATGTAATTGGCTTTTAATATGTACAATTTAATTCTTTGTCACTGATTAAAAGCACAATGAATGTTGTCTATCAGCCCTAAGTACCTCGTGCAGCTGAGCTGCCTGAGGACTAACGACTGTTTGTACAGCAAACCCTGAATTGCTCAGCAAATGACAAAGAACTAATCCCTAGGTTTCTTGTTTAACCGCTTGTTGCCTCTCCAAAAATTTAACTTGAGCGGTGGACACAGGGTACTTCTGCCTGTTGCCAACCAGCATTGAAGTTTTATTGACCATCAGAATTCCTGCACCTTTTCCCATGCAATTCCGTAACAAAGCTCCCACAGTGGCCGTGTGCATGGACGGTCTCATCGCTGAGCAGTGGCCCTTCAAAACCCCGAGCAGCGCTGTGCCCGTGCAGACCTCTGGTGTCCAGTCTGGTTTTAGCGCAGCACTGAAATCACAACAGACAGGCAGCAAATTGGTGAGATAAGGGTATCTCAGGCGATGCTCCCTTCTGCCGTGCCCTTTGCCAGCACAACATAAAGGTCTCACATCACATTTTATAAGAAAGAAAACACCGTGTAAACCAGTTAAACCCAGCTTCCAAACCTTCTTTATTTTTCATATGGGCTCCAGAATTCCCTTACACTTCTGCACATGGGGGAAAAAGAACCCCACCACCTTGGTCAGGGTATGATTAACCATTTCTGACAAACCCACTGAGCCTGAGGGCTGGAGCTACAAGCCCGTAAAATTCTGCTCCCTCACCATCTGGCCCCGCTGGGTTACCGCCGTGCACCCGCTGCCTGCGGGTCGCCAGCACCCTGGGGAGCAGGGGGCACCTTGGGGCACCTTCACGGTCACTCTTTCTGCCTTTCCCGTCTCCCAGAATTTGGTAAACGCGACTCCAGCTGATGCAGATGAGTGCCAGCTGGTGGGGGAGCCGGGGATGGTGCTGATGTAGGGCTTTTGCCAAGGGAGCCCTTGACAGCTGTGGTACCAGAGTCGGTCTGGCATGGTGTCAACCCTGCTACAAGACAATAAATAAAGAATCTGTTTAGGTCTTTTGCTGCCACAATTTTCTTCCATAAAGGATCTTTTTTTTTTCTTTTCCCCCCAAAATAGATACAGTATCCAAAGGAACCCTCAATTGAAATTTTAGTGGCTTCTCTTTATTTTTTTTAATGTCCTCAACTTTTGGAAGCAGCCGCTTGGAGCTGGTAGTTTCCTTCCCCGTTTCCCCCTTTGTGCCCAGCCGCTGCCCTGCCTTCGGGCCAACCCCCTGGGGGCTGCCTTCAGCAGTGCCCTGGCACTGGGCTGGGAAGCCTGAAGAGCCGTGCCTTGCTGCCGAGCATGGGTTTGCAAGGGCAGGGGCTCAGGATGCCTTCAGCAGCAGGGCTGGGAGCGTGCAGCACCTCCTGCAAGCTCCTCATCAGCCCGCAGGCACGAACTTTTGCCAGGTGTCACATCTTCGCAAAGCCAGCTTAGCCGGGTGTCTTCCAGGATGAAAACAAAAGATCCCCATTCCTTGCATTTACATACAATCATGCTATTTGTGAAATCTAGGCTGTCCTCATTCTCCCGGAGACTACCTGCCACCTATTAGGTTACCGTTCTCCATGCCAGGGGAAGCTCATTAGCTAAGAGCAATTTCAGAGGACTATTTTAAAGATTAAATGCTCTTTTTTTGGTCCCATTTGCTCACACCACCTGACATGAAGGTAAAGAGTAGACTTTACGCAACACACTTTCAGCCTAGATCCTTAAAACTAGTTAGGAATTCAGGTCCCGTTTGAGTACAAGGGGAATTGGTGGCCAGGGATGCTGAGGGCCATGACCAAGCCACTGGAGAGCTGGGGCCTGTTTCCAAAACCTTCTGCAAGCCATCACGTGGAAATATCAGTGCGTCCCCAACCCATGCCCGATAACAACATTGTTCCCGCGAGCACCGGCTGGACTATTTCAGTTCCATCCACGAAGCAGGAGCTCTGCTGGCCGGGCTGCCCGAGCCACCGAGCCCACCGCAGAGCCCCGACCCCATCCCATGCCCCCAGCCCTGCGGGGTCACCGGCCCCGGCACCGCAGCCATCCATTTGCTGAGCTCTTCCAGCACGGTTTGGGCGGCTCCCTTGGCTTCTCCGAGTGTGAGCTCTTGGCTTTCCACTCCTTTTCCCATTGCCTGCAGACTGACACTGGTCAGCTGAAGGCTGGCAGCTGTGCAGCCGAAGGGCTCTCCACGCATGTTTTGGCTTTGGAGAGTCCCACAAGCACCTGCCCACGTGCATTTGTTGAAAGGCCCGCCCATTTTCCACAGCAATTTCTATTTTACAATATTAAAAAAAAAAAAAAAGGCCTTTTATTCACAGACAGGTACTGGCATTTCACTTGGTAAACATCGAGACACTGTTAGAGTCGCATCCAGTGCCAAGAATGCCCGTCTGCATCTCCGAGCAGGAAAAAAACGAGGAAGTTTCCATCATTCGAGTCTGCTACCCCTGCCCAACGGCACGGACCCCGCTGTGCTGTGTGCGTCCCCCTGTGCTGCTGGGATCAGGCTTCGGCTCCACTGGGGAGGAGTGGGGTGGGCATGGGCTCCAAAGCACCCGGTGTGCCCCTGCCCTGCGCCTCGGTGACCGGAGACCTCTTATCTACGGCTCCACCTTTCTGCTGCTTCACTCGTTATTAATAACCCAGCGAATTACCGGTGGCCCTGTTTCAGGCAAAACCGCAGTCGTTTGCTAAAGCACTCTCAGGAGAGTTTTCCCGTTGTAAAAGCAAATATTTATATCTTCTGGTCTCTCTGAGGCTCTGGATATGATCAGTTCTTAAAGTGAGATTTAGCTGAAAGAACTGATTTATTAAAATGGATAAACAAAGCCCTGTGAAGCAAGCTAATTCAGTCTAAATAAAGCATTAAACTCTGAAGAGCACACATCACATCACAGTATATACATACACATACATATATATACACGTGTATATACACACAGATATACACACGCATAATTCATACAATCAAATTCGCAGTCCCCCAGGCTGCGATCCCACATCAGCTTCACCCCCATGGGAAAGCTGGCCCTGAGCCGGGCTGTGTGTACATTAGGCTACGTATATATTAGCACGTGCAGGATTTATAACAACTCCAGCCCTGCAGTCGGCCCTGGCCACGCCTGCCCAGCTGCTGGCTCTGCCAGGGCTTGGTGCCTCAGTTTCCCCAACTCCAAAGCTCCAGTGCAATTATGTTTTTACCCACAAGGAGCTTACAATCCTGGATTCTTTTCTGCAAGTTGGTCGCTAATTGTCAATTATTTGCTCGTGAGTACTCTTTTATGGCTGATACTGGAGCAGGCTCAAGAAGCTTTTATTTTGGCACTTGGTTTAATTAGCTTTTTTGGAACAGCAAGGCAGGGGCAATATCCATTCTTGCTACTCATCACATATTCATTATTTACATTTCCAGTATCCTGAGTAACTCAGAACAGAAAACAAATAAAGGAAAGCTGAAACATATACAAGACATCTGGAGGTGCTGTAATTATTACTGATCATTCGCAATGCACAAGGGCTGCACAGAGCACTGCGGCGTGACAGAGTCCATGTGCCAGCTTGAAAAGACAGTGATATGTTGGCCAAACGGAGGTTTTTGCCATGGTGGTGTCGGGGGGGAGCTCCCCATCCATGGTACCCTATGGCGCTGGAAGTACCACCCTCTTGCTCATTCATGATTCTCATAATTTGGAAAAATAATTAAATATAGTGACATCATCTTCCATTTCTCATGGAGAAGTGAAGTTTTTTTTTTCTTTCTCATACATTTGTTTTCAGCATCCGAGGGGCATGTGCTCACCAGCGCAGGGTGGGAGATGCTGAGTGAGCGGCTTTGCCATCAGGCTGGAAGGATGCAGCAGAAGCCCCCAGCCTCCTCCCGCCCCAGCCGTCCGGGTTTGATCGCCCCTTGACTCCAAGCCAAGAGGCGAAGCACTGAAGTTTCTGGTTGGAGCTGGGAGGCAGCAGCCCTTGGAGCTCTTGGCCCCCGATAGTAAATACAGCTGGTCAAATTAGAGCTGGTGAATAATTTATGTGATGACTCTTCAAAATAGTAAATCCCCCCCCTCAGTCCCCTCCATCCTTCATCAGATTATGCGGCTGGTGAACAGTTTATGAATATTTAAGAAGTTTTACTAAATTAATGGAACCTTGTAAAAACAGTTTGAAAATGTCGAGTGAAATATTTGCATATCGCGTTTCGCACTGGTCGCGCAGCTACGGGGGCAGAAAATGGGAGCCAAGTGAGCGCTGCTGTAAAATTGCCATTACTTGGGCCCAAATTTGCAAGCGCTGAGGCCGGCAGGTGTGGTCCAGCACCCAGCCCCAAGCACCCTGCCCACCCAGCACCCCGTGCCCTCTCACCCCCTCCTTCACTCTCGCCCTCGGGAGGCACACAGGCGAAACAGGACTTTTCCTGTGCCAGGCTTCCTGGGAATGTGCTGCTGGCGTCCGACTGATGTGGGTTTTGCTGGGCGTTAAAGGCTCCTACAAAGCACGAGTCATCAAAGCGGGCGG